>SZWC01006093.1:100916-133480 GCA_023375785.1 Penium margaritaceum | reverse complement strand
GCAACGGGCGCCACACGCTGCTGTTGCTGCGGTCGTCTGCTGCTGTGAATAGCCGGGAAGCGTGCCAGTGGGATGCGGAGCCGATGCCAGCGCCGTCACACAACTGCTGCTGCTACTTCGGCGGCTTGCTGCCATCGCGTTTGAGATGGCTGCCAGCAGTAGCCATGCGGTGCTGACACGGCCTACGCCTCAAAGGTTCTACCATTCAGAAAGCACACTCGATCATGCGGACGGTGTTTCCAATGTCGGCACTCTGCACCATTTTCCGAACATCCCTCGCAAACCCTCACAGAATCGTGCAGGATGGCGTCCTAAACTTTTCCTGTGAGCGGACTGTCTCGAGCGGACTCGACGATTGCGCATCCCCATTGCTGGAAGCGCGATTCCACTTCGGAAGCGGGAACTAACGATAGCGCTCCGTTGTGCTCGAAGAGCGAGCGGTAAGCCAAAGGTCGGTGGCTCCAGACACGTTTGAACGGGATCTCAAAATGACTTGGGAGCGATGTGTTCCTGGTTTTCCTGGACAAGGCAAGGAAAAGAACCATGAAATTGCCTCCAATCTCATGGATACCATGTTACTCCGAGCAGAACGTGGGTGGTTCATAGCGATGAGTTGCAGAAAATTAGAAAATTTCACAAATTTACAAAATATAAAATTTCAATTACGTTCGAGCTGCTCCATATGCGCCACGCACCTATCCGGACCGTCGAGCGAGAATCGAGACTAGGGCAGGTACCAGTTTCGTTAGCGCGTGTCTATGTCGAGGAGGCGTTCTGATGTATGTTTTATGAACAAATTTATTAGCCACTATATTGAAGACTGCTAACCTAGAAGTTGTCTATCCTGTATGCCGAACGAAAGGCCGGTTTTCCACCAACAGCAAATTGTATGTGGCTAAATAAGAGATGGGACACTTTGTTCCGCCATCAGAATCATCCGCACTAGATACAAAATATCACCAGAAAAATACAAAAACGAGATGAACAGTTTGCAGCAAATCATGCTACGACACCAATGTTTTTCATTCGCCCGTTCTTCGCTTCCATGGCGTTTGACTTGTTGATTCGTAGTTTATTTGAAACCATTCTCGAGCATTGCGCCGAGCCACTTCGCAGCCACGTTCGTATTAACCCTGTGTCCACGTTACCCTGATGGACTCGCCGATGTAAAGCGTTCAGCTGCACGACAGAACAATAGCGAATATTGGACGTCCAAACGCCTCTATCGGTGACCCTGTCGGTGTAACGCCAAAGCTTCGTATGCGACTCCTTGTTGCAGCTATTTTCCCAGATGGCATGTCAACATGATTTTCGCTCAAAGAGTTTTATGTCGCCGTAGTTGTTTGCAGGTGGCAGGTAGGCATTCGACAGCGTGGCGCCTCTATTTCAAGCCTCTCTGCTGCACCATGATCTATTAAAGCATCACGGATAGGTGACCAGATGTGAGCGTGACTCTGGGTGAAAGGTAACGTCAAGGGAGGCACCTCGCGTAAATGATCCAATGTAAAATTCGTATCAAGTAGTGTAGGTACTTCAATGACAAGTTTCGAACAAATCATGCATTTACATTCAACTTCAAGGATCACAAGGTGGCATGTGTTTGATTTTTCGTGCCTTCTTCTCAACGGCACAGGCGCCTTTGCCGCACAAGCGATCGCTCTCAAACTGTCCGTATATAATCGAGACGGTCCAAGAACATTGAGGTGCATTTTCATGAGATTCGAGCACCGTCGAGAAGTCAACAGTAAAGTACAAAGGAATCTATGCGATCTGTGATACTCCTTTCCACCATCCAAGGACGTGGTCAAACTTGTCGGAACCTTAAGAAACGGAACACTACAAGCTGGGGCAAGTGGCAAACATGGCCTCCACCTTAAGCATGAAATTCCCAGGGTCGACGCACAGCCGGCCATGAATGTAAGGACAGAAATTCCCTTTCACGAAGTGAAGGGACCAGTGTACGTCTACGGCATAACACTTTATTTGTGACGCCCACGCGTGTTAGCATCCACACGCCAATGATGCTTATTGTAGCCATGGGTAAAATGATCGACGCCTCGAGTTTATCACAAGGCTCCCGGCTGTTGTGCGCGGCGTCAAGGCCATGCCACTTGGCCACATACGCCTTTGTTCGCGGCGTTGATGTCCGATGATGTCCTCAGTCGTGTATTCCGTATCACCGTCCGCTTAGACGAGTGGCGGAGGTGTGAAGTACCTGCCGGGGAAGTTCTCGCCATGGTTCTTCTAGTGTTTGAGTTTGCTAACGTGGAATTCGGGGTGGATTGCCATTCGGCCGGGTAGGCGATGTCAAGCGACGTCATGCGTTTGCATATGCATGGTCTAGAACGGTCCCAACCATCGTGGTTTGAGTTTCACGAAGTCATATCCTCATGATTGTACATGTCAATAATGCTATAGGGCATGGAGGTCCACGCTAGACAGTACACAGGATCTGCTTGCAAGCAAGAGAATGGCAACGCCAAGATTTGGCTACATATAGAATGCTTAAGCGAAGAAATAACAGAGAGAGTAGAATGAGACCAACAGTGCAACGCAAGGGTGTGTGAATTAGCGTCCCGAGTTTCCGAGCGTCCAACGGGCTCGGAATAAGTCATCGCTGTAAGACTGAATGACCGTCCTCCTTCGTCGGAGTTGTGTTTCTTTGCTCGAGTCATCGTTGCTCGCCACGCCTTTTGAAGCTACGTCGTTGATTATTTACAAAGTCAATGTTTGTTTATTGTTCCCCATGACTCCTTTCAGTTTGAAAGAACGGTGGATGTTTCGTCAACGCGATTCCCGTATAGATGGTCGTTTGGATCTTATTTGGACTATTCTCTTTGCGCGCTTGCGTCAAGCTTGACGTGACCCGAGGGTGTCGGTTGCAAAAGAGTGTCCATGGACTATTGCAATCAAGTAATGTTTGTGACAGCTTGTCTTGGCAATAAGACTCACTCTCTTTATCTGAAAGGTGGTTATGTTGCATTCCTCCCCCTTTGGCTACAAATCGTCCTCAATTCGGTTTCATCTTTCGTGAAGAGGTAGTGTGCACATGACCATCCATCATTGATGGTGAAAGTGAGTCCATGGAGAGGATAACACGATGATCCGACACACTCCAGAATTCATAGATTGCTCAGTTTCAAAGATGAAAACGGTGGCCACACTTCCTCCCGCTTCATACAAAGCGACCACGCGACAGGTGCCGAGGTGTCCCCGTGACACGCTATCAGGAGTAAGCCAAAGATCAGCCTGAGGACTAATGCCGTTATCTTCTCAAGGGCACTTGTGCCGGGACGGTTCCTCGAGGGCACGCTTGTTTTGACAAGCAGCTAGTTCCTTCATGTGCTCCGTAATTGTCGTAACTTGCACTCGCAACTTTGGCTCCCAAGTGTTGTAGTCACGTCCACAACTGGCCCAGTGGATGAGGTAACAGTGCATGCAGATTACGGTCACAGCGTCGGAGGATGCGGTGCACCTCCCACTGGCCCTCCACAACAAGGAAAGCAAAAGGGGTGGCTAAACAGACCCCTTTGCCGCGTAGGGTGCAAGGAGACTCATGTGAAAGGTATCATGGGTGCGCATGGTTGGTGGGAGGGCCAACCGATAGGCCATAGTTTCCAACTTATGTGTTTTTGTAAGGGGTCTCAGCAGGTTCATAAACATCTTTCGTGCACCATGCGTTTCTTTATGTACATTATGCGAGCTCAAAAGCACAGGATGTGTGATGGGGAACGTCAACTCACGAAGATTCTAGTCAGCATGGGCCTGTTGGCGCTGTCGAGCCACATTCAAGTGATCCTCGGCATCCCGCCAGAGGGCGTCCACATGCTCAACAAAGGCATGGACTGATTGCCACCGCCCCTTAACTTCACCATTGAAGCGGGTACCATCAGGTGCCGACCGTGGTTGAAGAAGAATGGGGTAAAGCCGGTCGATTCGTTGACGGCATTGTTCATGGCAGTATTCGCTAGGGCCAAGTAGTCGTCCCAATCCTCTATTGCTGGATGGATATATGTACTGAGCATGTGCTCGAATGTGTGGTCCATATGTACTGTTTGCCCATCAGTTTTGGGATGAAATGCCGAGGACATGCTTTGCCACTTCCCTAAGTGTTCCTAAAACGCAAGCCAAAATCCGGCTTGCAAAGCGTGGATCGCGGTCGGAACGGATGCGAATGGGTAAGCCATGGTACTTGATGGCCCCTTTGGAGGAAATCCTATCAGTCTCTTCCGTTGTAACACGAGTTGTTGTGAGCATGTAATTGGCCATTCCCGTTGCCCTATCCACAACGGCCAAGATGGCATTGTGACCTTTCTTGGCCTCCGGGAGTCCCATGATGAAATCCATGGACAGTGACTCCCATGGGTTGTCAGGGAGCTGTAAGGGGCCGAAGGATCCCTGCAGGTGCCTTATTCAAAGTCTTGTTGCGAGTGCATAGGTCACACACCATGTAGTACATCTTGATGTCACTGCTCAACCCTGGTCACTAGCAGTGTCGAGCCAGAGCATATCCTGTCTTCCTTGATCCGACGTGGCCTGAGGAAGGAGGGTTATGAAACTTGAACACAACTGGTTGTCACAAGCTGTTGACATCCGGGACCACCACGTGCTCGCCATGCCCTTGTAACCTAACAGCCTCCGCGAGGCCATGGCGTTCAATTCTCCTTGGCTCGGTGAACCAAGGGTCCATGGCGTAGCCAATCCAAATGTGATTCTTGAATGGGTTCATGCTGACCAATGGTCGTGGGGGTGGGCGGAGTGGGTTTGCATGAAATGTTGTCTCCGCCACAACAGCGACAAAGTGCCGGCTTGTGATGGTCTTATTTCCCAGCATGAGACTCGTGTGTACAAGGTTTCAACTTGGTGGATCTGCCACGTTAGCCTGTCTTGGTTTGTACGGCCAGGTGAATGTTAAGCGACTTAACTATTCACTCCATTTCGCCTGTCGTCATGAAAGGTTCGGTAATTTCTAGAAGTAAGAGAGAGGGTTGTGGTATGTGACCAATGTGATTTGTCCCTTTGCATCCTCGAGGTAACAGTGCCATGTTTAGAAGTCATACACGGCTTCCACCAGTCCTAGATCCCCAATGGTGTACCTGGTCTCTGCATCCAAGAGCTTGCGGATCTCATAGGCAACAGGGTGGTCGTTTTGCATGAGCATGGCTCCCAATCCAGTAACCGATGTATTATGACGTACCTCCCACGGATTACATGGATCCGGGAGTACAAGTATCGTTGCCTGGATTAGTATCGCATTCATGGCCTCAAAAGACTCAGTGCATTTTGTTGACCAAATCCATGTGCTCACCTCCTGGGTCAGGGCGGTGAGAGGGCTCGTTAACGTGGAGTAGCCTCTCATAGATCGCCGAAAGTGATTTATGAGGCCAAGGAAAGAGTGAAGCTGACCCTCTTTCTTGGGTTGAGGCCATTCTTGCATGACGTGCACCTTTTGAGGGTCTACCCGGATCCTCTCGCTGCTGATGACGTGGCCAATGTACTCCAACTCCGGCTGTACAAACTTGCACTCACTTCTCCTCGCAAAGAAGTGGTCATTGTGGAGAATCCCAAGCATCATTCTAAGGTGTCATTCAAATAATTTGTAGTTCTTGGAGAGGATGAGGATGTCGTCAAGGTACACAAGGACCAACTTGCCAAGGTGTTAAAAGAAGATATTGTTGATCACTACTTAGAATGTTGCACATGTGTTTGTCAACCCAAAGCAGAGGACCCATGATAAGTGATTTCCAAGACGAGTTATGGATGCTATTGTTGGTACACCCTTCTGCGTGCGCTCAATTTGATGGTATCCATGCGATAGATCCGTAGACATGAAGACTTTCACTCACTCAAGCTATTAAAACAAGTTCTCGATGCACAGGAGCGGGTATCAGGTTTTTACGGTCTGTTTGTTCAGTGCTCGGTAGTCTACGCACAACCTGAGGCCACCATGTTTCTTGGTCACAAAAGAGATGGGTGCTTAGAAGGAAAAGGAGCTTGGCTCAATCCAACCCTTCATGAGGTACTCCTTGATGTGGGTTTCCGCTTCTTGCCATCTGTTGGGCTCAAGCAATACACCGACCGGAAGGGAGGCAGAGCCCTGGGCTTCAACGGAATGGTGTATTCATCCATTTGATGAGATGCTAGCCCATCCATTGATCCTTAAAAAACGTCCAAGAATTGTGAGAGTATGTTTGCAATGCGTTGGGACACCTCACCCTCTAACTCATCATCCATTTTCTTTAGGTTTGGAAGAGTACCCTTGTTGAAGCTGTATTTTCAATTGGAGCGCCGAGAGTCTTGATTGGACTTGTGTTTACGGTCCTTAACTTTGTGGGAAGAAAGACAGGGTGACCATTATCATTCTACTGGTGATCTGTAATGCCTTCAAGTCAAAGCACACAAGTTCCTCATGGTTCAGAAGCCACTGGTCCCCAAGAACAACGTCAAATGGATCCACAGCGTCAAGCACGGTGAGGAAGACTCTGGTCATGAAACCAGGTAGTGCGAGCCGTTCCACTTAGTCACCGAGGAGAGGTACCTCCATGTCATCGCCGATGACCACAGTACCCGTATGAGGCACGTACTTCAATTTCCACGTGCGTGCAAATGCACCACTCACAACCAAGTCATCCACCCTAGCATCCGCCAAGATGTGTGCAAGAATGCCTGCTAGTTTGTCATCTAATTGCACGGTCATGGATGCTTTAGACTTTCGTAAGAACAGTCTCACTCGAGGTTTGCCCTTGAGATGGCAGAGTCAATAGGCGTGAATGCTTCTTTGCAACTCAACCATGCCATTGATGTGTTCCAATATGCAATGTCCTTCGGTAACTGAGGCTAGGAACTTACACCCTTCAAATGTAAACTTGTTTGTTTCTAGACCCACAAGCATGACCACTGTTGTTGGTGTCAAAGAATATTTCTTGTGAGCCTTCTGTGCAGCTTCCATGGCATCTAGGCAACTTTCTTTAGTGACTATAGCCAGGCTCGTACAATTTTCAAGGCTCTATCTGGTCACATATTTGAGTGGGTATGACCAATCATAATGTAGGGACGTGGGATTCACGAAAGGCACATAAATGGTTTGTAAGTTATGTGACAACAAAAATTCAAAGTTTTTGATCTCATCATCGCAAAACATAACCATTATGTCCTCATCATTTCCGTCATTTACAACAATCCCAGATAGCAACCCATCGGTAGCTAAAGGGGATCGTGGAAATTCTGCTCACTACCATGTTGGGGACGGTGGGCGCATCTCCTAACACCTCCCTTGAAGTCTTGGTCATTGTCCCTCCGTCTTGGCACGCGCTCTGATCGTGTTGTAGGCCTTGTTGTTGCCCCAGTTGTTGCTGGTGGTCACTCTGGGGACAATCAGGCCCAATGTGCCCAACCTGGTGGCAGCACCTACAGATGATGGAGTGAGATTTATTCTTCCCACCGTGATGGATGATATTCTTCAAGGAATCAGATGTTTCATCCTCTGCGCCCTTTGGTACACTACCAGTCGGCACTAATGGCGCCTCATGTGTCGGTCTTCCCTCACGTACGTTGTGATCCCATACGCTGGAGTTCTGCTTACATATCGCGCACACGTGTGCTTTTTATGCGTGAGAGACTTCTACTCCTTGCCGTTGTCGTGAAGGTGGAAGAATCACAACTGAGGGCTGGTCAAATAAATTTGAAAGAGGTCAATATTGGCATGCTTTATTGGTGGTGATCTTGTACCTTCTTTGGAGTATTCGGAAAAACCTCGGCATGTCGCTCCACGAACATGCTCCCCTACACGCAACTCTCGAGTTGGTAGAGTCAGCTCGCTTGAAGTATAGCTAATGCATGTGTTTGCAGTACTCCTCCTATGTGGGGTCCAAGTGTTTATGTCCCTACTTGGAGAGCTCCGTCAGCTTCATAAATGGCTTAAAGGAAAGCATGTCCTACACGTCTTATCCTTGTTCCCTTGTCCGAGCAAGGCAGATGTACCTCTGAAGATTCATCAAGAATCAACTGATGTCACACATGCCATTGTAGCTGTCAGCCGGCTCGAGAACCACACGGCTGCCAGCCCCGTCTTCCTTCTGGGCCCAAGATGGAGCTGCAAGAGCTCATGGTTTGGACATGTTTGCTTCCAATCAAGGAGCAGGATCCACCACTCGAGCATGGCACACACTGTGAACATTTGTGTGCTTCCTTTCTGCACGTTTGCGCTCATGACGTTCAAAAAATTGCCCAAACTCCACTTTGGTATCATGACGGGCGGTACCAACTGCTACGTTGAGCATAACACGCTAGTTTTTGGCTTCCTTTGTGTGAAATTCCTTGAGTGCTTGCTCCACCACCTTTGCATAGTGGTGGGTGGCTACAACCTCGTGCATCAACTTTCCATTCTCCTTATACAGCTTCTCATTCATTTGCTACACCATGAATGGCCGTTCACAAAGCGTGACATGCACCATGTCAACGTCCTGTGAGGGCGCACCCATGACGGTCACGGTGAGTGTGAAATCCTTCGAGGGGACGCTAGCACGGAGGTGGTTGAGCTGTTTGTTGATTTTCAGGCAATGCGTGGTATTGTCAAGCACATGATGCACTACCGTAGAACTTGGCAGGCTTCCAGGTCGGGCTCGCTCCCCTCTTGCCAAAGCAAGGCCAAAGCCCTTGTCGTCCACACGGTTAGATGACCGTTCCATTACATTAGCGCCTACATCAGGCTCCTTTGGCATGGACTTACCCATCTCGCTGTCGTTGTTGGTTGTTTCACGTTATTCCAATCATTTGTCAGTTTCACGATCTGCTTGAATGACAACACGATGTGCTGGCTCATCAAGAGACTCATCTCCATGCTCGTCACCCTCGACAATCCTTTCGAGGTTATCACCATCCGTAATGTTCCCCTTGGTATCTTTCAACCTCTCGTCGTTTGCACGCGTGATCGGGGCGAGCATAGCCTCATTGCCAAAACTGCGCTAGATGGCGAGCGACCGAGTTTTCCATCCCCTTGTGGAGTGGCCGCGGTAGTAGTCTCTTGCTACCGTCCACGCTAAGGAGATGATGGCTCTCCGCCTCTAGGTGATGCCGGCCAACTACCTCCCCCTCTTGTCATTGCCTCCCAGCGCGACTTTGCAAGGAATCCAATGTCCCGCGACACTCCTTGGATCCCAAGGGCATGCGTTCGTTGGAATGACGGGGGCTGGTTCTTGGAGCACGCCCCAAGACCGCATGGATTCCGGTCCCGAGGCCGGTCATCCTTGCGGCAAGGCCTCGCTTTGGATCTCTTGCTCTCCAACGCTCTCCTCCAACCCCCCTCCCCCCCCTCTCCCTTCTACAAGCCGAGTGGAGGACACACCATTAGACTACGTATCCCTCACTTCAAACCCGTGGTGGGCGGTAGTGGCTCCAAGCCAAACCTCCTTCATCTTGTCTCTTTGTTATGGAAAAAGGGAAAGGACAGGCAATGTTGATCAGGACCAACTGTTTGATTCAAGTCATGGATTAGAAGGTTCGAGAAAGAACGATGGACTAGAGTAAAGATTACAAGGTTAAAATAATTCCTCAATAACTATCCACAGAAATTAAGTACACTGTGAAATCTAGTAGCATGACGGGATAATAGACAATTTTAGGGATCTAACCAAAAATCATGCTGAAAATGGAGGACTGAAGGCCAAGTTCTAGCTCTTCCTACTCCTTTGGGCCTTGAAAACCCGGGACTGACGCTTCCTTCATTCTTCACGGGTTGGATGCTAGCCAAAACAATGCTTGGGCCCTCCTGGTTTCCCCCCTGTGTCTCTCTTGTTCTTGTGGCAAGAGGTTAAAGTCGCAGCTTGCTGTTTGAGTAAACCTCAGAGGGAGTAGAAGAGTGCGCAAGTAGGTGGGGTTGGTGGAGGTGCGGTGTGCACGCATGGAGTTGGATTTTGGGGACCTCTTGGCCGCGTTCCACCAGCACCACCAGAAGGTCACCTGCTGCTTGTCAGTGGAGTTTCCACTCCTCGCGGTATGTGAGAAGTGTCACGGAGGAGCGGAAATGGACGATGATGTCAGCGGTTGACTTGGCTCTCAAACCAATGTAAAGCGGGGGTGTGTGACTGACCGTTGAAAGGCTTGGCGGGCTCTGAAAAAATCATTGTTGGAGGATCGTCCTTCCTTGCCAGAGTAGTCTTTCCTTGCCCGAGTCATCGTGGCTCGCCATGCCTTTCAAGGCTAGGCTGTTGTTTCTTTATAAATCTGTGATTTCTTAATAGTTTATAGTGCTTTTCTTCTTATGCTAGAACAAACGGTGGAAGCTTTGAAAATGTAATTCCGTCAAGATGGTCGTTTGGAATCAATTTTGACTGTTTAGTTTACGTGGTTGCATTAAGCTTGAAGCGACCTCAGGATGTCGGTCGTAGAATAGTTTCAACGAGTCATTACCATCAAGCAATGATTGTGACGGCCTATCTTAACAGCAAATTCTAGGTTTTCTATCCACAAATTTTTCGTGGTACAAGTAGTGAGCTTATGTACCAGGGGCTCGCAGCTTGCCCGTCATTACCCGTCATCACCGCCACACCAAAACATAGGAACAAGGAATATGCAATACACGGAAGTGATACCAAACAATAAAAGGTCTCGTGTGACATCAGAATAGCTCACCGAGTGCCTCGGTCTCAACCAACAAGGAATTATTCATTCTACCCAAAACATATCCAGACTCTAGTCCGTATGCTGGTGCCACCCGCAAGCCAAAGCTAGGAAAGTCAGGCATGTTGAGATGTTGGGGCATGTCACTCGGCGCCTAGGACCTGGTCATGTGCAGATGACATGCGACATCACAAGAGGCTAGAAAAGACTCCTTCTATCGCTTATTGGTCTCTCGAGGTACCAGTCCAACTCACTATTTATCCGGGTCTGAACCAATAGGAGAGAAAATCCTTTTAGAGACGATGCGTGGCTAATCATCATGGGGTCTCCCGGAACACTCGCATAGACTACCACGTGCCTGGGTCTCGACCACCAAGAAAACTTCACCAACCATGCATGGGCAAACTAGGTGGCTAGAATGCACCATATGCATCATACAAGTAGTAGTTCCACTGTTGGAGCTTCATCGGGACAAACTCAAACGCTCTCGCTACACAACACCATCTGACACTCAAACAACTCAAAGCCCATACACCAATCCCCCCCCCCCCCCCCCCCCCCCCGGGTTGCAATAGCTCTCAACAAGGTACCACCTCAGAAGGTACATGGACTCCTCTTTGATGAGGTGGTGCCAGTACCACCTCTTCGTGAGCAGCTCCCTTGGTCGGCCCCTGTGGTTCTAGGACACCACACTCTCCATCTACCTCCACCTGACCTTCGTAGGATTGACCCTCTCCTTTGACAATAAGGGCCACGGTTTTACAATTTTGCTTGCCACTCCTATGGAGATGGATGCCACAATTGGTGCCAATTTCATCAGCAACCGTGATCCCATGGCGCTTGAGGAAGTTATGGAAGTCGTTGGAGAGGTAATCTCCTCAACCGTCGGTGCAAAACACCTTCCACTGTCTGCCACTTTGAGTTTGTGTAGTAGCAATCCACACCTTGAAAGCATCAAAGCAATCATCCTTTTGAGCCAATAAGGACACCCATATCTTCCTCGACTTCCCACCAATGAACATGACTAACTACAACTTGCCGGACATGGATTGTGATGGCATGGGACCGCATAAATCAAAGTGAACAAGTGAGAGAAGCTCAGCTCCCCCCTTCCCCGGTGAAATGACAACAGGCTTGCTTCCCTCCTATGCAGCTCTCCCAAGCCGATGCACCTGGCTGCTTCATCCCCTTGAGCTCCACAACGCGGACCATCTAGTGCATGGAAATGACGGTGCAATAGCAAAGGTGACCAAGCCGGTGGTTCCACAGGCCAATGTCGTGTTTTCCCTCCCTCGCTGCCAACAGTGAGTCAGCTTCCTTCACTGACGCCACATAGAGGCTATAAAGGCCAACTCTTTGTCCACTTTTGCAAGCACACGGCCTGCACAAACAGAGATGGTGTAGCCAGCATTCTCAAAGAGAGCTTGGTTGCCTTCGGATACGAGAAAAGAAACGGAGAGGCGGTTCGTTGCCAGCCCTAAAACATGGAGTACCCCTTTCACATGAAGTTCCATGTGCTTACCCTCGACGGAAGCACAAAACACAATTTCACCCTCTCCAACTGCCATTTACACATGATTATCCCCCATGTACACTTGGTGAGGTTCAGTGCGGTGTAGACAATGAACCACTTGCGACAAATCGTCATGTGCCTCATGGCTCCCGAGTCGATGATCTAGAAAATGCAGTGTTATCGGTGACACGCAAGATCCTGATGGTGGTCAGGAATCCACTTTCCCAGGCTTCTTGCAGTAGTGGCATTTCCTCTTCTTCTTCTCTCCTCTACCATTGACCGTCGTTGGTGCAGCACCACCACCATGACCAGAGTTGGTGATGAGAGCGACGTCTAGTCTGCTTCCACTCTCCTCTCCCTTACGCCACTCCTCCTCAAACAACAAACTCTCCTCCACATATTTGAGGAAGACCTTGTTGAGATGCTGGTCCACGGCAAAGATTAGATGATCGTAGCAAATGGGAAGGCCAGAGAGGATGGTTGGCATGAGCACATACTCCTTGTTAGGGTCCTATATTGCACTAAACTGGTCAAAGAGAGACTTCACCATGTTGGTGTAGTCAATAAAAGATACAAACTCATCCATCTCCGCAGTGTGAAGGTGAAGACGTAGCTGCATGTTCACGAGGATTGACTTGGATGCATAAGTAGAATCAAGCTTCTTCCAAACATCCATTGGCGTGAGGATGCCACAGATGAGGAGTTACTACCGTTCGGCGAGGTAGGAATAGGTGGTGGCAAGGGTGCGGTCACGCTTCTCTTGTGGGTACGGGCTTCACCAGGTGAGGGAGAGGACTGAGCTGGTTCCTCCTCACTCACATGGCTCCATAGTTCCTTCTCCATCAGCACCATCTTCATGTTGATGCTCCAGTTGAAGAAGTTCTTGATTTCAAATTTGGCGATGTTGACGTCGGTCACCGCAGAAGTGGACGTTGCCATGGTAGTGCAATGTTCAGCCCAAAAACAACTCTCTCACACAATAGGGTGAAAAAAATTCCTCAACAAAGAGGTAAAGTATTGTTCTAGCTCTGATACCACTAATGGAAACTTGGGACAACCCTTAGGGAGGTGATCGGGCTCACCAAGAGCGGCCTAGGCAGGACCAGCTGTTTGTGAGAGGAAGTTGCAGGCTTTATAGACATGAATTACATAAGCAAATAAAGGATTTTGTAGGATGAAACTATCTAAATCGACTCTTAAGTGGAGAAAACTACATCATCAGTGCCTTTTCAAAAGCCCTTACATGCCTCATTTGGCCAAGGGAGCATTGAGATACCCTCTGTCAAAGTTGACCCTCTAGCACACTCTCCTAGCCCAACAAGATGAGCGGTAGTCACGTTGTTGTGCGTGAGAATCTTTTCTCCCACAATATGCACCGCCAATAATCGTGAACTACTTGTTTCTTGAAGCATCATGGAGGTCCTCCATTCATCTTTTCTCCTTGACGGCCGCTCTCAGCTGTACTGGTCAATACTCTTGGCTGCCTTTTGTACTGAAAGTGCTCAGGTCGCCACTTCAACCCAATCCACGATCTCCAAATTATGAAAATCTACATATCACTCAGATAGACCCCAAGTTGAGCACTGTAAAGTAGTTCAGAACCAGTAAAACACCCTCTATTCAAGTGTCATGCAAGTTGATTTCTATCGTACAACCTATTTTTTCACTATGTGGCACCCTCGTACCAAACAATGTGTGAACTGTATGCTTCTCAACCAGACGAAGGTGCAGATCCAATTTGAGGTGATAGAAGCCATCACCGAGGCTTGGACAATATCATAGCTCAGGGTTGCCTTTTCCAACTTCCTCATCCATGTTGGAAAAAACATCTCAAACCTCGACAGGGACCGGCAGCTTCAACGTGTCGCTGCACACGTAGCGACACTACAGTGCAAAAACCCTGACGAGGCATTGAAGAGTGTCACCCAAGCATGGATTGTGCAATAGCGAGAGGGTTCCATGGTTGCTAACCCCACCCCCAATGGCGGCAGAGATCGGCGTGCCTTGACGATTCTAGGACCGGCCATGAGCACGACGTTCATCAACATCATGGAGGTCCTCCACAAGGGCCACAAGCCAACCAACAGGTTGAACCATATACAACATGTGTTGTGTGTCCAAAAGGCTCCACTCGATCAGTGGGATGACCTTGACTTAATGTGGCTTGAGGAAAAACTCTTCAATTACATAAGCAGTGAGTGGAGTGCGTAGCACCCTCACTTGGAGTGGCAGCCTGTGCACTGGGATGTTTTCTGCTCCCTTGTGTACAATAAGTACACGCAGCACGAGGAGGCCTAACAAGCCTTCAACAAGCTGAAGTAATTCAAGCAGCTGGACAGCTCACTCGATACGTACCTAAGCGAGTTTACCATGCTCATTAAAGAAGCCAAAATCTTCACAAAGAGTGATGGTACCCCACCATTTAGGTACCATATAGTTGAGGCTAGCACACCGCACCCAGTTTACATGCTTAGCCTTAGATTTGCCACAAAGGTTGTTCATGCACGTTAGACCCCACATCTCTGACCACCTGACAAGGAGCGACCTACACGTGAAGAAGGAGCATCCATCTTGGGATTGCCTTATAGAGAGGGAGCCTTTGCCAAAGCACATATCACACAAGTCTATAGCACAAAGGAAATGCGATGACACAGTTTCCTATGCAAGCGCCCACACACATGCCGGGTAGAGATGTACATGTCCGTACCATCTGGTCATGCCCATAGATGATCCCACCCAACTCCTCCAAACAAGTAAACTTCAACAAATCCCAAGAAAATGCTTGGAATTCCTTGGATTTTGAAGGACATAGATGGAACACGTTGAGTTTAATTGTTATGCACAGGTCATTGGTGTAGTGGCATGGTGGGTTCCTAATGCCACTGTGCCAGTGTGATTTGTCTCAAGAAAAAAGATGGAACGCATTAAAACAATGATTACACATAATCCACCACCTAATCCTGGAACATGTAGTCCAACACATCACTCCATGGATAAACATTTAAACTCTAGCAATCAGTGTTCTCTAGTTTTCCTTCCCACATGTGTGTCAAGTTGTCATGTTGTGTCCAATTCCCAAAGGATAACAGAGTATGTTTCGTGGGAATTTACACAAGGCTACTGAATGTTGAGGATTTTTACCCTCTGTGGTCTAAAAATGTTGTGACGCACTTTCCAGGTGATTTCTGATCATCTGGTTCTTTTTGTTATGGAGATATAGGAACCATACAAAAAAGGTCTCATTTGAAAAAGGGTTCTTGATGAAGGTCTGAAACATTCAGAGAATAAGAATACAGATATCATCTTGCTTTTGCAAGTGTGATCCCCAACCTCAAGACATCAATACAAATTACCCGACCAATTGATGCCTCAAGACAATAAGCCCCGTCTGCCTTAGCATCTATAGAATACGCCCCCTTTCTCAACCGTTATTTTCAATGCTCACCCATCGAGTGTACCGGTGTTTGAGCATGCAAAGATGGATCATGCAGTGCTTGATCTTGAGGACGACGATCGAAAGTTGGAGATTGGGTGGTTCTATAAAAAAACAATGGCCAATGTCCATAGGTCAGTATTCCCATCATAATCTCAACCTCTCTCTCACTCTCCCCCTTGTCCGCATCCAAACATGGCCCTCGTAATTGAGACCCACAATTGTATGTGGAGGGTGGTAGGTGGAGATACTAGGAGACAAGTGACGGGTGGTTACAGGACGTAGCATTCAATCTTGGCCGGATTTGTGCCTCTCGGAAAACATATACTTCCAATGTCCCCTTTTTCATTCAATGCCATAACATGGGTTCCAAATACAAGTAATGTAGGAATCCACCCCTTCATCAAGGGCTATATCATTACCTTTACACCTGTTGGATCCCATATTGGCGAGGGAAAGTAGGATCCATTTTAATGCATGGAGGGTCTTGGACCTCCCATGCACACATCCCACAAACCACTTCCCATAAACTCACGCCAGAGAGTTGTCTCATTGCCCAAAAAACACTTCCAGCATTCACATGTCGACACCTGTAGCGGAAGGGCCGGTTCGGCCCTCCCTCCTCATCGAAGCAAGGGGTGGTTGCGCACCACCCCTCGCGTCAGCGAGGGCTGGCCGACGGCCAGCAGTTCGCTGGCTACCGGCCGGATGGACGGCCGGCGGCTGGCCAAGCGACGACCAGCCACCGGCCGGCCAGTCGCCAGCCGCCGATCGCGGCCTCAGCCTGATCGGTGGCAAAGGGGCTGCGAGGGCCTCGAGGGCAATGCTTCATGGCCTCATGTCTGTGCCCTCGCTCGCCCTCCTCACAAGCAAGCGATCAAGGACGAGGGATTGGGGGAGTGTGAGTGAGGGGGGAGACGAGAGAGAACCCTAGCGCGAAATTGCCATCGTGCCTCGTACGTGATGATTTTGCGCCGAAACAGAACACATAAACTCAAAGTTTGTTTATCACAGACTTTGAGTTTTTTAGACGGAAAACTTGTGCAAACTCTCGAGTTCAAGGTAAATACCTTTGGTTTGGGTCCCAAAGCTAAGGATAAGGTTAAAAACGGTAGTGGACCTCCGGAGACTCAAAGTATTCGAGTCTATTTGCTCTAGGTCGTTGATGACAGTTGTCCCGCAGTCCTGCGAAGGGGGTGAATCTCTGGCGCGGAGTGAGAATGCCATTTTGCAAGCTCCGACCACAACATCAGAGCAGGAGCTAGAGGTTCTGGCCCGTTACAGTGGTTCTCAGAGCCAGACGACCCCCGTGACCAATTGTTTGACGGAAACGACGACTACGTCATGTACAAATTGCTGATGGTAGCTGCAAGCAGCAGTAGAAACGCGAGAAGGGACTACGACATCTAAACTTTACAGTTTGAAGCCCCGAAAGTTCGGTAGAAAGCTCTTAAGGAGCTCTTATCCGCCACCCTCATTCCTTTGGGCTTCCTCTTGCCTCCAGGAGGCTAGTTGAATTTTTTTGGGACGGGGTAGGGGGTTCCCACCCCCAAACCAGTAACGTTTTCCATCTTTTCAAGACTCCTTCCTTCCTCATTCATCCAAAAATTAGGACAGTGGCCTTCTCCAATGCTAGGGACTCTCACGAGTTGACAGTACCCTAAAAAGGAGGTTGACACCTTGAAGACTTTTGACAGCTCTCCAACGCCACCGGCTGAAGAGAGATGTTGTCCGAGAATGCAAGAGGCATCAATATGTGTGAAGAGAAGGCCAAGGAAGACAAGAAGACGAGAGGAAGTGAAGAAGTTGGAAGGAAGAGCGAAGGACTTGCTAGGAGTTATTAGAGCTCCCCTTTTCACTATTTGCTTTTGTTTTGCGAGCAGCACTCACATTTCTTGTCATTCCCTTGTATTGTATTTTCTGTTTTCCTGTATTCTAGTCACTGCCATTTATCGTGAGTAACAGTTTAGGAAGACTAGTTTCCAAATCCACACCCTAGTGCCAACTGTGCTGGCCTAGGAAAACAGAAATGAGATCCATAATTGCCTCGCCGATCATGAGAGCAAGGTGACTTGGGGAAGCAATTCCTCCTCGAAGTGGTGGGGCGGTCCTCACAACGGTATTCATGTGCTAGTTGCACGAATGACAAGATGGCAAGTGCAAGGCCGTCTAAGACGAACAAAGGCAAGGTGGTGACTGCAACACCATACACCTTTGGCGGACTCTACATTTCGGGAGCCGTCGCCTGAGCACAGTTGCCAAACCAAAGGCAACTATACCACCAAAGGCAACCAGCGCCAACCTCGGTGACATCAAGAAGCGTTTGGGAGCTGAAAAAGTGTGCAACGAGCACATCGACGTGCACGTGGGCGACCCCCATGCAAAAAACGAAGCATTCAAGGAGGACCATCCGGGTGTGGACCCTGATAAAGAGCACAACGCCGAAGATGGTGAAGGCAACGAGGACCGTGATCATCACCATCGTCGTGCGGCGATCTCGAGCCGATTGTTGGAAAAGGGTAAGATTCTCGCTGGATCACCTAAAGGTGCCGATAGCAACGAGACTGCCGGGAGTAGTATAAGCACTGAAAGTAGCCATGTAGGAAGTTTTCGCAAGAACAAGACGGGTGACATCACCATGATGGGAATTCACCATGACTTCCAAAGGATTCCTCAGTTGGTTGCTGAGGCGATAGGCCGACCCAAGACCACCACCGATGGTGGAGGTACGGTACCAACCGGAGGAGTGGGGGTGGACCCCCCTCCCTACGACGTGGCCGCAATAGGGCAGACCAGTACCCACTCGAGCGTCGTCGTTGACAACAGCCTCCTCCGGAAGGTGGGACTCCTTGGATGTGTGTATACAAACCATACCCAGCTGTAGTGGATAGAGGTGTCAGGACAGTGCAAGGCCCCCAAGGCCATCGCCAATGCTCTAAAAACATCAGAGTTAAAGTTTCCATTCGCCAACCTATCGGCCCATGTCGGGCAGAGCATCACGGACCTCGAGCATGATTGCCAGCTACAGCGCCTGGCCACTCATGAGGCAAGCCACCAATGCGACGACCACAACAAGGTATTGTAGAGCGTTACCCAGGTATGAATGCAGCAGTAATCGCAGCGTGCCGCAGGAGCTGATGCGACTACCGGTGGTAGCAACGACTTGCGTACCCCGACGGCTTTGGGTCCGATCATGAACATGTCCTTCCCCCATAGTGTGGAGATCTTTCGGAAAGGCGTGACGCTGACCGACTGGCTGAATCACATATAGCACGTTCTATGTGAACACGAGGCTCCACTTAGTCAGTCGGGCGACCTTGCCACGACGCGACTTGACGAAAAGCTCTTCAAGTTTGTGGTCAAGGAGTGGGGTTTGCGGCAACCGCACCTCAAGTAGCAGCCCATGTTGTAGGAGGCTTATTACAAAATCACGCGTAAGAAGTACACCCAGTGTGAGGATGCGCAACGCGCCTTCCCCAAGATCAAGGACTTAAGGTAGCAAGGTAGCTCATTGGAAGCCTACTTGAGCGAGTTCATTGCAGTCGTGGAGGAAGCCAATATTTTTACCAAGAACGATGGGACTCAGACCTTCAAGTAACCGGAGTGCACGCTGCTGGAGTACTTGCGTGACGATATTGCTAGCGAGAAGCTGAAGGAGAAGACCACCACAACGGTTACCGCACAGGCTTGGACAAGAAGGAGGACACAGTGGGACTACATGAGTGAAGTGTATTCGGCGAACCCGAGCACTACTCGGACGTACGGCCAAACACACGTGCATAACAAGGCCGCGACATGTGCATGGACGCTGCGAGGGTTGGAGGAGAAGTCGGGCAGCAAGGGGGGGCCAAGGACAAGCAAACCGCAAACCATCCAGTCAAGAAAACTGGCAAGCACAAGACCCCAAACCACAAGCGCAGCCGAGACAATGATGAGTTGCAAGCGGCGCGTGCGTGTCACAACACAGCCTTCCGCAATGGACTCTGCCGCAACTGCATGCAGGTGGGCCACTTTAGGGCTCAGTGTCTTGAGGCTTCTAGTTGTGGACAAGAGGCCGCGGCGTTAGCCGCAACAGTAGCACCTTGTGGGGATGGTGTAGCAGGAGGTCACGAACAAGGCCGTGGACAAGGCCGCCGTCATTGCAATGGATCCGGAAGTGGAAATGGAAAGGGTTGTGGTGCGGGTTTTCCCCACCCCTGAGTGACGTTAGTGGGGACCACTCGGGGGTTAGACTGGATCACGAGTGTGGGTTTGTGTTTTCAGACGAGAAAGTTGAATAGTTTGAGTCTTTTATGAGTTCAAAATCCTTTCTTGTTCTATCCCTTCTTGTTGAACCTAATTCTACGCTTGCTGACTGCCATTACCTACTGAACCTTGCATCTTTGGACGAGATGCATAATCGAACATGCTTAGTGGTGGCGACACCCACCACTATGCAACAGTTGTACAATGTAGTGATTGAAACAAACATCCTCAAAGTGATGAGTTCAATCACGTTCACGGTACCTTTCATCTACAATTTTGACCCTGTTAGGTTTAAGGATTGGAAGGTGCTAGCCAAGTTTATACATTCCCACAAGATGTGGACTCGAGTGGGTAAATCATGGGAGTTACGAAGTTTGTCATACTGACTCCGTGTTTATCACAAACTCGGCTTGCCATCATCTAGCCTGCTCACTCGGAAGGGTGAAGGTAACTTGATGATGCAGTTCAAAGGACACCTAGCTGGTGATCCTTTGAATGCACTTGCTCACACTAAAGGAGATGACTCCTTTTTTAGCCTTGGCTGTACCCAACAGGTTGGCCTGAATTACGAGCCATCGAGTGGCGCAGTTGTCGTTGGTAACAAGCGTATGGTACCCGTGATCGGTACCTGTAAAGCAAAGATCTTTATTCAAGGGTACATACAGCTTGTCACGTTGGAGGTACTCAAAGGAAGCGGCATTGGTTTTCTGGCACGTGCAAAAACCATCAAAAGTCCATCATCTAAAAGGAAGGTTCTCCGTAGTAAACAATCAGGGTCATTATCATCATCCCCTTCTTGCTTTCTGGAGTGGGTACCGAATGCTGCCGCTCGCTTCCTTATCAAAAGCACGCCAAGCTTTACTAGATCGGTTGAGATAACCAATCTCAGTGTCTATAGATCTTGTTTACGAACAAAGTGTTCATAAACTCGTATACACCAAATGGGTGTACCATGATCGCATTCAACGTGCCACGAGTTGTAAACAAAACCTTTGAATGTTTATTCCATGTAATCGCAATTAAACCATTGCAAACCAAACCTAGTGAGTCCATAAGAGGAACAACCGGCTTCTCCTTTGTGGAATTGCACACGAGGGTTCCTTTTGGGTAGCCTTTTATATGTTGTTATTCTAAATTTATTACATAAGATTTTTCATTTTCATCAAAGGATGGGAAACACGCATCCTTTTTTTATGAATGTCACATAGGATTTTGAATCCCAAGAGCACAAATTGGGACGTGCTTCGAAAGTGACACGTTGCGTTGCCTATTTACATTGTCTATTGTGTACACTGTGTACTTTCAATCAATAGAGTATTTCCATGTGGCTTTCAAGGAATTGTTGATGACACCGTCCTCGTACAAGAAACTTGGAAAACAACAGCAAGTAGATGCCACGACAGTAACATTAGAAAGGGCGTTGCACTTGCACTGGGCAATGTTTACCAACCGAACCACCCCCAAGATGAAGGGAATCCAAATACCTCCTCATGACATTCCAAGTCAATGGAGTTTTGTTCAACTACACCGCATTCGAATGAGGTAACCATCCATCGATAAGAACTCAACCTAGTCAAGATTCCTCTTGCCCACCAAGGCACATAAAAATACGTTATGAAACTTTTGGCTATGGACTCTGTTGGAGATCAATTGCATTCCATAAAACTTGGTTAAAGGCCCTATTTCTAGATCAGTATGGCATGACCATTGCCACGCCATTCCATGCCATGTTTGGAATTCATCCACGTGTTTCATGGAGAACGCAACAAGTGGATTGTGTGCCCGTCCTTTCAAGTCGCGAGATTAACCTAACCTTTCCAAAACGTCCGATGAGATATGTCCTTTCTCAAGGTCATCGATGATTCCTTTGCATCAATACATTGGCAAAACATACTCGCTGTGTTGGTTGGTTGAGGATACACCATGCGTGAATGCCAGCATTCTGTGAACGTAAAGCTATTGTCGGATAAGTTGTCTTCATGGTCATATTCTGAAGCCGTGAGTCCTATACTATGTCGTGGTGGCAATTATGTTGTAGCTTGTTTGTAGAAAACTATGGAATCGTCATGGCTCTCAACTCATCCTCACAAGAAGCACACCACAATTTTTCATCCTGGGCCAAGGGTGCCTCCATTAACGTGCCTGGATTAGGCGTCGTTGAGGGAGAGCTGTAGTTGGCTAAGACACACGCTCGATGACTCATTCTAATTACGATAAGGTGGGTTGAGGCATCGCATGCGATGAAGAACTCTTTGGAGACCAACTTATGACTGACAAGTCACACCTGGTGTACCTTTGTACACTGCGCCTAGACACTTGGACCAAGGGCCTTTGTGCCTTGTCTTCAGAGGCACAAAGGCACCTCTCTGAACAGTACGAGTGGAGCGTCTAAGTGTAGAATCGATTGTCCATTGAGCACTGGAGGCCAGTGGTCAGAGACGCTCACCAGACTCACGAGAGTAGCCCAAACCTGAGGTATTAAACTTTGGCTGCGTAGCAACTGGCTGGTCCACAGCCACAAGGACCGTAGGCTTGCTAGGAAGAAGAGAGGATAATCATGGATAGCTTCTAGCATGCGCATCGGGGAAGCAGGTGTATATAGAGGACAAGGTGTGACTTAGGAGAGTGCCACAAGCATGAGACGAGGTATGCCAAAGAAAACCTGCATAAACAAAACACAAAAGTGAATGCCCCAGAAGGGACCGAGACTGTCATGGGAGCACATGTGCCTAAAGGGAGTAGGACAATCACGGGATCACGTGTACCAAAAGGGACTAAGACTGGCACTTGATCAGGTATGCCTGAGGGGACTGAGACTGGCACAGGGTCAGGTGTGCCAGAGGGAGCCAGCGAGGCCACTTGACCAAGGACCATAACGGTTGGATCATCATCAGCCAGAGACAGGACCACAGGTGAGGAGGCCCAGAGGGACCCATCCGTAGATCTAGACCCCCCCATCTTCAACAAAGCCACACGAATGGGAACGTGGTTGGCGGCTAGCGACAAGATGTCGAATAGGTTTGCGGTGGGTGAGAGTCTCAAAGAAGAGAGCGTCACGAGACTCAACGGAGCTATGGTTAATCGTGCCACTTTCATACACTATGCAACCTGTGTATATAGCATGTACTATATACCTATTTCATGGAAGCTACTTAGTGTGTATGAACTTGTTCAATCATGTGTTAGTCGGTGTACAGATTACAATTTGTTTTGGATAGAAAAAGTAAAAACCATATTGTTAGGTTTTGGTTGGATTTATACACTGCTTGTTTTGCCCTTACAATGCGTACATTTGTCCTTAAAACTCGTGATGGGTAGTTTTGACTGTCCTACTCTAGATCAAAGTCTACCAAGGCCCATAGAACTACAGTCTGCTGTAAAGAAGGTCATTCGGTCTTTTTTTTTCGGTGATTTGGATGAAACGCACTTGACATTCGCCCGATCATTTTCACTTCGACATTGTCCTCCCCCCTTCCCCTTCGAACCCCTTGAGTGTATCTGTGGTGTGTATTGGGGAGTGTATTCGGAGACCGTAAAAATGTGTACACTGGTGATTTAGCGACTCTCTCTCTTTCTACACGTTTCCCTCCCCCCCAAATCCTGTTGAGGGCATCGGGGGAGTGTAGCGAGGAGTGTATAGTACACAAGCATAGAAATGTACACTAGTGTACAAACACACTTGTGTATTAGGTTGACCCTCCTCCAGATACACTCCCCAATACATCGCCACAATACACTTTTGACATTGGGGGGGGGGGCGGACGGCGGGACCCCCCCCCCCCACTCCCCCAAAATGGAAGAGTGTACCGTACTGAGAGGCATATTCCCTCACCTTTTCACTTTGAATTTTGGTACTCATTACATTGTCCCATGTTCGTGCGCTTTGGAATTTTGTAGCTGCTCGCCCAAACCCTTTTTGAGAATAAATGGGAAAATCCATATTCATCCATCATTCATGTCTGGGTGTGCGTGTTCTCGTGACCCATCACCTTAAACTTTGAACTTCTAACTACGAGCACGCGGTTGATGACGTCGAAGTTGTCAACCGCGGACAGCCGTCAGATCTCTCGCACTTAGCATGAGTCGACACGTCTCGACAGAGGACGTCATGACTCCGGCTTTATCATGGATGTCCATTCCACGCTGTTTCATTTTCTCAAAGCAAGCGTACCATCTTTTCACGACCATGCTGCAACTGTTTGATGAATTGAACCCAGGGCAAAGGCTCAAAATAAAGGAGTACTACGAGCGAAATGGAACAATTTTTGAAGTAACTTCACATGTGATATGTTCAAACATGGAGGAATTAGTTACGGAACGCATGGGCAAAACAAAATAATTATGTTGAGGGAATATGCCTCTCAGTACGGTATATGGGAAGTGTATTGGGGAATGTATCTGATAGACACCGTTACAGATACACAAGTGAATCTGTTAGAAAGGTCGTTGGAATATGTACAGCACGTTGATGGCAGTGAATCGACGGCATTCATAGAGCCAATCTACTGAGGACTTGCCCGCACTTGTAACATCCTTATGAGACATCGCTTTTAGTTAAAACAGTGCCCGAGATCCGACCCCCCCCCCCAAATCCCATCAAGTGTACTGGGGGAGTATAGCAGGGAGTGTATAGTACACATGCATAGAAATGTACACCACTGTATAAATATACTTGTGTACTACGTTGATCCTCCTCCAGATACACTCCCCAATACACTACCGCAATACACTTTCGACATCGGGGGAGGTGGGGGAAACAGACATCGGGACCCCCCCTCCAAATGTGAAAGTGTATCTGGGAAGTGTATTGGAGAGTGTATCTGATAGACACCGTTAGAGATACACAAGTGTATGTATCGAGACCTTGCTCTAAAAAAATGTTCCTAATATCCACCCCCCCCTCCCCCAATCCCATCAAGTGTATTGGGGGAGTGTAGCGGGGAGTGTATACTACACATGCATAGGAATGTACACTAGTGTACAAATACACTTGTGCATTGTGTCGATCCTCCTCCAGATACACTCCCCAATACACGGCTTTAACACACTTTTGACATCAAGAAGGGGGGGGGGAGACGGACATCGAGACCCCCCCTCCAAATGTGAGAGTGTATCCAGGAAGTGTATTGGAGAGTGTATCCGACAGACATCGTTAGAGATACACAAGTGTATCTATTGAGACCTTGATCTAAAAAGAAAGTGCCCAATATCCGATCCTATTTTCTCCCTCCGACAAACCTGTCGAGTGCATTGGGGGAGTGTAGCAGGGAGTGTATAGTACACATCCATAGAAATGCACACTACTGTACAAATACACTTGTGAATTAGGTTGACCCTCCTCGAGATACAATCCCCAATACACCGTCGTAATACACGCTAGACATCTTTTGGGGGGGGGGGACATCGGGACCCCCCCCTCCCAATGCGAGAGTGTATCTGAGAAGTGTATTGGGGAGTGTATCCGATATAAACCATTAGAGATACACAAGTGTATCTGTTAGGAATTTCTTTGGGACAGGTGTTTTTATTTTACCTGCCTGGACACCTGCCGGGCCCCGCTACCGTGTGGCCCTGCAGGTGCCCAGGCAATTAAAAACATAAAACCCCAATCCCACAGTGGAAATAGGGGGTTTGCTTTAAGTTCAGGGGAGGGGGGGAGGCTAGAGTGCAAAATCAACCGTTCACGTTTTTTTTCGCTCCTGACATTGGCGAGGCCAATGTCAAACACGAGTGACGTCGCCCTCAAAGCCGGCAATGTCCGACTTTGTGGGCATTGTCGCCTTGCCCCGTACACTTGGTGTTGAGTGTGTAATGTGGGCCCGATTAGCCAACAAATGAATGCTTCGCGAACTGAAAGCAAGGGCCTCAAGGATACATTTCAACAAAGGACGACACAAATATGTCTGGTAAGAGCAATCAGGCATAACACAAATAGTGTAGCAGCACAAAATGGGAAACATTTCAGAATAGTGTATAACTCACCTATTTGTTGTAAACAATCCAGAATTGCTATTACTCAAAAGATGTTTGAAGGATATGATAACTTGAAGGAAGATCAATGAAACTTCTAAGGTGGTATACAGTGAATTACCCTACTGGTCTTGATATTCGATTAGAAATGTTTTTTTGGTCCTTCTGGCTCGACGGATTTTTTTTCATCGAATTTAATAGGTACCACCTAAATAATTACTTTCCTGACTGGGGTACACAAATTTCATCGAAATCCAAAAGATTGCATGCAAAAAACATTGTCGCGATCTCACCTCCGGTCATATCTTCAGGTCTTGACGCGGAAACCATGTTTTCGCGTCAGATCTATCAGTCTGACGCGGCCTGCCGCGTTAGGCAAGCCGCGTCAGACTGACGCGCTCTAAAAAACCGGTCATCAGCGACGGTCGAGACCGGTCGTCGTCGATTTTAAGGATCATGCTTTTTCGTTCAACGAATTCCAAGGTACCACCTAGATAATTGTTTTCTCAAAACCCGTGCTCAAAATTAGAGATTACCTAAATCATGGATTTGAAAAAAACGAATATGAAGATCAGTAAGGTATCTGTGTAGTTAGGATTAACAAAAAACTTCCACGAAGCATTCCTATTAGTGGTGGCTCATTTCCTGGAAACATACTCAACATATGTTCCAATTCAGTACACTGGTTTATGAGTGTGTAACTTTGGGGTGATTGAGGACGAGCGGGGTTCCAAAAACTCTAGGCCTTTGACCACGAGGAAATTCCAGGGAGGCACACATGTGACTTCAAGGTGAGACCTTGGACCCCTTTAGGTCCTAGATGTACCAGATGCATGCTAAGGACTTCCAAACTCAAGTAAGATGAAGGTCGGCGAGATGGTTGAACCATAACTTGTACAAAGGTGACATGGTCTGGAACGGGACCGTGCGGTAGGCGGTTGAAGACCCACGTCATGTAGGAAAACCTCCCAAAGACAAAGGAATATGGAAGACAACACTCAGACCTCATGGCACAAACCACCACATCCCCCATGTTGCGGTTTCGGTACTCAGACACCCCGTTTTGCTATGGTATAGCAAGGGCAAAGAGCTGGTGAAAAAAACCATGCTCTGCAAAGAAGGTGTCCATCTCGCCGAATAACTCATCACCACGATCTGAGCGGAACGTGTGGAGGGTCTGACGAGACTGGTGCTCAGCCATCACCAACCAAAGGCAATTTGCCAATGTAGGATCACTCGTATGGCGGAGGTTATAGACACACATCATCCGGGTAAGTTTATCAACCAGGTGAGGACATACCGCCCCCAATCTAAGAGGGACTTGACAGGCAAGAGACCGAGAAGGTCTGAGTGGACCAACTAAACTGGCCGTGGTGCCTGAGAAGTGGAGTTAGGATAAGTGCACCTATGCATCATATCATAAGCACAGAAGAGACAGTCGGTGTTGGGCGGCTTCCCAAAGGAAGTCGCGTCAAGACCAAGGACTGTTTGAGTCGAAATGAACTTGGACACAGTGTCCAAGCTCACATTGCAAAGGCCGCCATGCAACAAATGTTGGTGTTTTGGAGAGAGAACACTAGTGACAAATACACGTGCAGGTGCAAAAGGAGAGGAGGTACAAGGAGTGGTACAAGACACATGGTACAGGGTAATTGACAACCGAGGCACAAATAACAATGGCACGAGTGTCTAGATCAGTCACAATGGCAGAGTCAAAAGAGTGCTCAACAGATAAAATCATTCGTACAAGTACAAACAGAGAAGAGCATGAGCTCAAGAGGAGGGATGAAGAACAAAGAAGAAATAGACAAGGGGCCAAATGGTCCATCAAACCGCACAACCCCAACTCCCTACATAGACAATGACTGACCAGACCTTATGTGAACGGATCGAACAGACAGTACAAGACCGAGCACGACAAAGTCACAACGACGATCTAGGTGCCACTCGGCTCACAAAATGTTGTCCACACTGAAAAACATGCCACAGAACACTCTGTATTGGCCGGAAGGCGAAGGACTCGGGAGGACAAAGAGCAGCACGGACCAGTGACTCATCATGCTAGTCGGTGTTATCAGGTCTATCCCCATCACAAGCCGACTGAGCTCCTACATAACCATCATCACGGGCAAAAGACATAGTAGGAAAAGCTCTCTAGGAAACACCGGGTTGTGACAACACACTCGCACCTCCCAAAGTACGAAGCGCCAGCAGTCGACAAAGCTCTGCGATTGGGCGATCCCAAGGGTCCATATCATCAATGCTACATGGTGAAGAGGCTGTGTCTGCTAAAGCCGTGGATGCGGTGCAACTCATCTGTATGCCACTAGAGGACATCCGCTGTGTATATGCCGTCCGGAGGTTGTAAATGGTCTGAGGCCAATCAAGGGGTTACTCACACTCTGTGTAGTAATGAATGCATGCGCAGTTATAGCAATGGATAGAAAGTCCACTACCATTGTTCATCGACTGCTGTTGTTATTGTTGCAATCCCTTGCTGCGCCTCATTTATCCCTTCTTTCCCTGTGCGGCCATTGCAACACCCTGAGTCTGGCTGTTTGTGGGAGAGGAGGAGGAAGAGGATGTTGTGGAGGTAAGATAGGTGAATTGGGATAGAGGCGTACGAGGGGTTGCAATCACTATTGTAACAAATGGACCCCGCTGATGGGCGATAGCAGCCTCATGAATCAATGTTGCCTAGAGAAAGTAGCAATGAGCCCTAAGGAAGCAACTGAAGTGACTCCGACAACTCAAAGAGGGAGGTACGGCTGAAGCTCGTAAAGAGCTTCACGTGTTCTACGTGCACCCACATCATGGTGGTGTCGAGTGTCTATAGCTCATCCCGCCACCAGTCCCAATATTTGTGTAAAGGCGCATGGCATGTTGCTAATACTTTGATGCAAGCTCCTTGGGACCCTGGCGGAGGGAGTGAAACTCATGTAGTAGAGTCGCCCTCGTGGCATGGGTCTATGCAACAAACAACGTCAGGGGTAGCTCCCACCCCTAGCGTGGGTTCGCTCCAGTCCCGGTCCCGGCTTGACCAAAAAAGGGGCAAAAGCTGACCACATTCTCCTACGACATGGTGTATAGCAGGCTGCACATCACTCTCGCTCTTCTCTGTACTTAGTGAGCATCGCAAGTCTGGTACTTGTTGTGATAGTAAGGCCACACACCCTCGGCGTCAGCCCAAATATGAAACAGGGTATACTGACAGTCAAAACCCTCATCCCTATTGTAATAGGATGGAGTATCTCAATGTTCGTTGATTGCCGTTTTGTTGGAAGGGCGACCTCAATCTTAGGAGATGGTGGAAGTGGCACGAGGAGACCACTAGTGGGATAAACACCACAAAAGATGATCATTGGTGAACGATGTGGCCAGTCGTAATGGCAAGAAGGTGTCGGGGTGAGAGGCTGCGACCCCTGACATAAATCACACATGCATTCCTCAAGGATGCAACTCTCATTGTCACGTGTGTCATCCTCCATTTCCTCCTCATCCGAGGTGTCAAAATGCGGTGAGGGATGCTGAGGCCGCGGTGTTGTCTGAGGCATAGACTGCGAAGTAACTGGTGTAACTCTAGCAAGTCCTTGTAGTGTAGGTTTTGAGGTCCCTGAAAAACCCCTTTGTGACTCCACGATCTCCTGTAACGTGTCGATGTAAAGCTGCTAGTGATGGCACATCTCATCTTGTGCCTGACAAAGCTTGTTGACCACGAGTGAATGTGACCGTGGACTCGTGATGCCCGAAGAGGAGGAAGAGGAGGGGTCTCCTAGCCCCTTGCCCTTGTGACACGCCGAAAGCACTAATATGGGTACAAACGTAAAGGTTGTCAGAATGAAGAACTACTGTCGTTTTTTAATGATTTGAAACGGTGGCCATAAATGATGATTTAGTAAAAAAATGGCTATGTTGGTGCTGATGTCGTCACCTACAATGATGACATCGGCATAAAGGTTGCCCACATGAAGCAAACGTTAGAGCAACTATGTGACAAAAAGATGACAAATGCAATGGCCGTGGTTTCTGTTGGTTTTTGCGCATCCTCGTCGTGCTTTGTTATGTCCTCTCGGCTTGTGAACATCGGCGTGCGAATGACTGATGGTGAGATTCAACGCTGCTTGAGTGTCGTCCGGTGGAGCCCACGCACATTGAAGCCTATTCGCACTTCGTGGGAGCCTCTTCTCCACGGCTACGTGCTCAGCTCCATCCGCAGGCCTCCTCGGCGGTCGGGCTGCCAGCGGTCACTGCCACCACAGATGGTGTCAGCATGCGTCAGGCGCCGGAACTAACCATATGGTTGCGTCTATAGTGTCATGCTTTGCCTAGGGCCCATGTCTTGTGTTGCGTGGGACTGTTTGGCATCACGGACCATCGTAGGCACTACATGGATTCAGGCAGCCATAACTATTTGCTCCCATCTTTCGAGCCGATTCTGACCGCACGACTTTGTTTGTAGCGTTGCTGTTTTTGTATGGTCCAGTTTTTAGGCAAAACAGGCGAGACCCGGGTTTTGGGCCGGGGGCCGTCTATTAGGGCTCACCGAGAAAATCATATCTACCAGAAAACATGTACATGACTGATTTTTGATTGGCTGGTTGGGTGGGTAGCAAGTTCTATAAAGCGGCGGGGGGGGGGGGGGGGGGGGTAGAACTTAGAGCGGTCTCCCATTGTTACTCAGCCTTCATTCCTAATTATTCGCTTTCATTTTTCAACGTCTTTCTGGCGTTGACAGTTGCGCGCGCATTTTCGAGCGACAAACCCAGAGCTTTTATACTTGGAGTACAGAGCAACAGACTAAGAGAGCAGTAGACATAAGCAACGAGCGTGGAAGCCCGCACGCTGCATCAACAACACTGTTGCCCCGACCTGTTGCCTGACTCTTCCTTTTGTTTCATGCAAAACACCTCCATGAAAGTAAAAAATGTCACCGTTTTCTCCTCGTTCCAAAATAATTGGAAACATTAGATATGAGAGCATTGCTTTCTTTCGTGGAGACTACACGGCACAAAACAAGGCGGGAGTGGATGTGATGTATAGGGTTTCTAACGAGCCCTTGCACACCAAAAATGGTGGTCACATGGAGCAGTTGCACTTTGTCACATCCGGGGGGGGGGGGTGGTAAGTGCAACATGAGGGAAGCTTCCGAGAGCCTTCACGGATCCCCTCTCAACATTACCTGCATCACTTGTTGCTAGAGAGGTGTATAAAACTATTGGTTGTCCCGTGGCGGTGAGGTGGTGATCCGATTGCAAGGGTGTCTCCGCTGCTACAATCGGCTACGGTGGGTCACCGTGGCTTGGTGGGTCCTCCTAGGGCGGTGGCTTTCACCGTGACTCTCACTCTTGTTGCTACTATTGCGTCTCTGCCACGCAGCTTAGCGAGGAAAGTCTCACTGCTATAATACCATGAGAAACTACAAGAATGCTTACTTGCCTTATCATTATTCACATGGTCACATAGTCCAGTGAGCTGGCGCATTAGCAAGCAAGCACGTGCAAGAGACAACAAACGTTGGGCTAGAGAGACGCGCAAAGTCTCAGAAGCTTCGGTAGCTTAGTGACGTAAAGAGGAATGACAAGTGACAAGCATACGCCATCAATACATGCCGCAGCAGAGAGCGGGTGAAGCACACGATAATGTCCGTTTGTCCTAAAACCGGCCCAAAACCATCGTTTTGGCCGTACCTATGCGCATAGATACCCAAATGCAATGCCGTCTGACCTTAGAGATGCGATAGACGTTACCATTGATCACATACAAAGTAGAAAAAGTGCCGAATATTATAAAAACTTAGATCGAAAAACACAATGCTGATGTGGTGCAACCACGAAGAACTTGAAATTTTTGTGTGCCCCTCGAGAGAGTGACTGAGTCGTTTTTTGACATTATTGTGTGCCCCTTCCGTAAATATGACATTCTGTTGTGCCCCAGGAAAAAAATGAGATTGCTGTGTGCTTCGCCAGAAATTCGACATTTTTACATGCCCCGCCAGAAATTTGACAATTTTGGGTGCCCCGCCAGAGAAATGAATGTTTTGCTTGTCCTTTTCAAGACCCTGCTAAAATTGAGTTTTCCTTTGTCGTTCATACAAGTAGGTTATCCACATCCACGCACTCAGCTAGGCTGTCCGACTTTATCGATTTTCCCTCATTCGATGAGCTTGGTCGTAACGTTCCAGCCGTGGCCCAAGAGAGAAAAATGCAAAAATGGCGCCCCTTTGAAAGTAGCACGCAAAATTAGCGCCCCCCAACGTGAGCACGCTAAATTGGCGCCCCCCCAAAGCGAGCACGCAAAGATGGCGCCCCCCAAAGGCGAGCACGCAAACATGGACCCCTCCTAGGGATAGCACGCAAAAATGGCGCCCCTGCAAAAATGGCACCCCGCTAGCTAGCACGCAAAAATAGCACCCCCCCTCCGGCGACGCCACATCAGCGACCCAACGTCGCGATTGATATTTTGCCAGTCCATTTTTCGTTCCGATTTCTCTCATGCAAAAACATTGCAATATTTACACAGAACGGAATTGACTCGAGAAATAAAGTGATCAGGACTCTTTTCAAAACAGGACCCTATTTCCATTCGCGCCTTCGTTTTTTTTTTTTCCATCGCGTCGAAGGCCGTTTTTTTTTCTTTCTATTTTTTGCCGTCACGTCGAATGCTATCTACCCCTCATTTTTTTCTATCTTTTGCTCTCATCGAAGCCAAGTGGGAGTGGGAGAGGGTTGGGGAGGCGAAAGCGAGGCAGATCGCCTTCAAAGGCGATCTGCCCCGCTTTTTTTTTTT
>SZWC01006093.1:76776-100760 GCA_023375785.1 Penium margaritaceum | reverse complement strand
GGAGGGGGGGTGCTATTTTTGCGTGCTAGTTAGCGGGGTGCCATTTTTGCAGGGCGCCATTTTTGCGTGCTATCCTAGGAGGGGTCCATTTTTGCGTGCTCGCTTTGAGGGGGCGCCATCTTTGCGTGCTCGCTTTGGGGGGGCGCCAATTTAGCGTGCTCACGTTGGGAGGGCGCCAATTTTGCGTGCTACTTTCAAAAGGGCGCCATTTCTGCATTTTTCTCGTGGCCCAAGACTCATTCAGGACCACAAATGGCGGTCAATGGTGTCGTCCCTACGCACATCTTTCTGCAGACTCGTGCCCGCTTTCTTAAATGGGTAAATTGACGAAGTATTACGTATCTAGGACTACTCCTTATGCGAAGTGATGGGTCTTACTCCGATTCTGTGCCTTCCTCCGACCTGAAATCCTAGAAAAGCGGAGGCTCCTATCTGACTGAGGTTCCTTACGGAATACTCCTATCTGACAGGTTTCACCGGCAGACTTGATGCAACGTTCAGTCCACTCGTCGACGTTGCCACTTGTTATAGAAAAAACATTCGGATTGCTTATGTTGCGTCAGCCATCTCGTTTTTGCAAAGAATTTATTCGGAAGAATTTGATCCGCAGCAGCCGATGTATGCGCCCGATGTTTGATGGGTATACGACGGAGCCGACGCCTTGAGGTTCAATCACGGTGCAATCTCCTCGCTTCTCCAGACTTGGACTCATCTTGTTTTGCGAAGGTTTCGTTTGGAAAAATGTTGTTTATATCGTTGGATTCCTGGAAGCTGGTTTTTTGCAGGGCTGGTTATTCGCGTGTTTCATGGCAATCGAATTTGCCGTCAACCACGGTATGAACGCTCGGACATAACTTTCAGGTTGGAGTAGCATATGTGCCAAACTTGCCGGCGGATCAAAACAAGTATCATCCCTGACCGTCACATAAATGAAAATGAATATTTCTCGGGCAGCGCTTGCTAAGGACGCGCTTTTCATTCGTCGCCTCGTATAGTGGCGAGACGTCAAGTCGTCGGCGCGGATGTATTTGCCCTTCTTAAATTGATCTGCAATGCGAGTGGCTCTGTGCCGTGGTCCATTCAATGCAGCTCCGCAGCAAGGATTTCACTGATATCCGATGCTGTCACATTCATGGTGCATGTCATGCCATGTCAGCGAATTTCCTGCTGCCGTTGACCACCACTGTTGAGAGATCAGCGTGCATCGTAAGCTGCCGTTTCGCGCTCTCAGTGCTCATCGGTAAAATGTACAATGGGGCTTTGATCAGGGTTTGCCCTCTCAAAGCGAGCCGTAGACCTTTTTCGCTCGCGTCTAGGAACCAACAATGAAAACAGCAACTTGGGTGAGGAACACAGGGAGCAGTTTAGGTGGAGGGGGGGGGGGGGGGGGGGGTCGCAAGGACTTCAAGTGAACAGCTGTAGTTTCGGACGGAATGGATTTGCCGTTGACAATTCGGGATGTTATGCAGCAACGTTAAACCTTCACTCCAATATGCAAACTGGCACAACCGCCAAACGATCTACCTCCTCATTATCGCGGATTGAAACATGTCTCATACAGGAACATTTGTCAGCCAGATCAAACTGTGCTAGAACGACATTACACCATCCACTCAGATTATGCTTGCAAAAACAGATACAAAGCCGAGACATGGTAATGAAACAAACATGAATCATAGATTTCACTCTATAAGAAACAAGAAAAAAAACCCAAAACCAATTTATAAAACAAATTTCCAACAAATATAACTTGAGCAGCATGAATAATTATAAATTAATCAATACTACTAAATATATGATAGCAAAGATAGTATGGATGAAAAAAATAATGAATAAATAATCATATAAACCACATTAAATTTAATTAATTCTAGTTAAACAAGGTATATAAAAATTTTAATAACAAAACAAAGAGAGAAAGGTACACATAGCAAATAAATCTTCATGAGTTTAACAAATCAACAAATTAAGCTAATAAATGTAATTTTCCAGCATTCAAATTTCTCAAACAATTGTAAAAACAATATAAAACTATGCAAGAAAATACAAGGTTTTAATAAAGAATCAAGAATTCAAGATTAAAACACCACAGATGAGTAATCATAATGACAATTCTAACTTATTCATTATAAATTGAAACACCATATTATCATATACATTCTCTTGCTACGATCCTCCACATGGAAAAATAGGTCCTCAAAAAAATCACATTCGGTGTCCTTAACCTCCAATGATGTTCATTCATGAATGCCGCTTGGTGAGCATGAAAAGACACATGTCAGCTTTCAAGTATTGTTGCCCACAACTCCCTCTTCCATACAAGTCTTCACTCCATCTACTCCTCATGTGCCCCACGATTGCAATAATCCCAAAAAGAACTATAGTTTGGTGTTGGCTCTAGGTGAAAAACAAGGTAAACATAAATTTGCTCACAAAAAATAAGGATGTTGATGGTGGTTGAACAATTCCAATTTTTATACATAACTCTCCATTTTTGACATGAAATGAATTTTTATTCTCAAAATAAAAGGAAGAATAAAACCAAATGGCACATGCTTCATGTGCGTGGTGATGAGGAAGAACATGATATACTTTAGAAGAAGCATTAACTCTATAAGGGAAATCAAAGGAAGGCTTTTCACAATGTATTAGTATCAAACCAACTGGTCAAAGGAGCCACGTGGCTCAAGCGAGGTCACCTAGGTGTTGCGCACAGTGAGACAAAGTGGCTTGAGGATCAAAGACCCTTCAGCACTATAGCTCTTGCCTAGTTGGCCAAGGATTTCATTAAATTTGCTACATCAGTACCAAAGCATTAAGGCTAAATCCCATGTAGGGATTACAAGAGATGCCGAGGCAACTCTCACTCATGGTGGGGGGGGGGGAGTGTAGCGTGGTACATGATGCCTTCCATGCAGACCGATCAAAGGAGCTAGGTACCTCAAGCCAAGTCACCTAGGACTGTGGGAGTTGAGAAGGGATGACTTTACGGTCGCAAATCCTGAAGCACCACCGTTTTTGCCCTGCCGCCAAATGGATTTCTTTGAATGCATTACACTATCATTATGAGGAGATGCTATCAAACAAGAGCCTATGGTGAATTCTTATGTGAATAACTTTCACGTGTTTCTTGTAACACTGTCTAAAGGATAATCATTGATTTTGGTAGAATGGACAAAAAAGATACAAAAAATCAAACACAAAGGAATTTTGTAATGTTTGCCTTCACCAAGCAAGAGAGTTTAAGAGTGAGCGATAGCTACGCTAAGCGATTCCTTCCACATGGCGTAGTCTTATTGACAATCGGAGGTTTATACACGAAGTTACAAACTTTTGTCCGTAAACACCTGGGTGTGGCTCGACCTTGAATTTTATATTGCATAGGCTAGATGAAATTATGGCATCCACCTCCAAGGGGGGAAAGGAGCCTAAATTTGTGTGTTGCATGCATAACAGGGTTGTGCACGCTTGCTGACCCTAGCTTGGTCACCAGCTGCGTAGTGTAATCAAGCACTACTAGGTACTTGGCCCAAACCAGTGAGGGTGGGACTACACCTGAATGGACTGACGGGATCGCTTGCATTAGAACATGCAAGCATAGCGCTTGAGTAGGGACCACTCAGTATCCGTTGGTTCATACACGACTCAACAGCTCCATCATCTATTACATGCATGAATTAGCAGATTCATTTGGAGCCAAGAGTGGGGACCGCCCTATGATAGCGGCGACATGCACGACTTAGCAGTTGGGACCACGGCCAAGTTGCCACCATTGAGGAGGCTTCCTTGAGGAGGAAGCTACGTGCCTTGGAATGGGAAGATTCCTTGAGGAGGAAACTAAGACCTTATAGTAGGAAGTTTCCTCTAGGCACAAAGCAACTAATCATTTTGCTAGGTTCCCAGTATGAAAGGAGATTGGACTTATTGAGTCTAGCAACTTCAGTATAAACACAGCAAGAGACTCCAACATAAACTTTATTGACTAGTAATCCATCTTAATCAAAGAACGCCTCAGACTAAGACTCTACACTTGCTCTCATTGCAAGACCGTGGCAAGCCTGGCAATAGTCTGGTAGCCTGCGTAGTAGGATGCCCGTGACTACCTAAGGGCCTAAGCACCTCGCTGTGGTGGCTAGATTACTTGCAAGACTCTAAATGCCTAGCCTGAGATTTCTTACTTGACATTGCCCATTTGTGAGCCAGGAGTTGTGTTTAACCTCATGAGAGCTTAGAGTGTCTAACCTCAGCTTTGCTTTATAGAGCTGATCCTGTTAGGAGAGTCAGATTCCCTTGGAGTCTTCTCCTGTCAACTGAGTGTGTTTGGTAGTGCTTTAACAACCTAGTGAGGAGGGACTAGAAGCTTTGTGGCTTGCTAGAGTTCCCCTCTCTCAACCCAGTGAGCTTGGTGTAACTCTGCCAGCTTAGCTAGGAGGGTCAGAAGTGTTGTAACATCCTAGGAAGTGTAGTAGTGGCTGCCAACATGGAGAGGGAGCTGCTTTAACAACTTGGAGGCCATTCAACTTAAAAGTATAGTGAAAAAGACCCTTGCAACGATTGCTTTCACGGCATAGCACGGTGTTGCACCCTCGGATGGATCAAGTTATGTCAGATCATTGAGCTCAGTTGTGTTATAGCGTTGTTTCCTTGTACCATGATTGTACTTGATATTCTTTTTCAATGAAAAGTTGAATCCATGGATCCTGCTTATGCACATTGAAGTACAAGGTTTGCTTGGTGGGAAAAAAGATCTCGGGCAAGATTAAGATGCCCTTGCTACATCAGAACACACGGTGACCTTGTCACTAGAGGCTTAAAAATCCCCTACATGGTATCATAGCATAAGAATATCTAAGCATACTCAACATGTGACTAGAGTAGGAGACCTGTGTTGGTACCAAGAATTAACGTTTACAACTCAAGCTTCAAATGATGACAACAAGTGTCATCACTCATTAGTGGCAAGGTGAGCGCGTGACGTAGTGACCTTGCACACATGGAGTTATTGAGGAAACTTTGAGCGACCTCATTATGGAGAGCCCACACATCGACTCTTATGAGTTGAATGACCTCCAGGTGCCAAGCTTGTGCATGGACTAAGGATGTAGTCGTAAAAGAGAGTAAGCATTATTTGAGAAGGCAAAGTGCTAAAAAGAGGAGGTGCTTTGGACGAGTGCACGTGGAGACAACGTGCAAGCAAATAACAGCTTGCGGCAACAATTGACTGAAAAGTGTCTTTCACTCCTACCTTCTTAAGTGGAGCGCATAATCTTTGAAGCTCATCGTCAAGAGTTTCAGCACAAGATGTCACAGATTCAACAACATGTGCATCTGGTGCATACGCTTCAACTGGCACAAATACCATCGTCATCAACTACGATAGTCTTGTGGACAATTGTGGTAAAGTTTATTCCACCGGCTATCATGCGAGTGTAGATGCGAGTGTTACAATCCAAAACGATAGGCATCACATTACTTTGCCAAGTTCAGCCACAACACGGTACAAAGAAGGTTCCATCCATGGCATTGCATTGCATTGTCGTTGCTTCATGCAGGTCAGGATGAGAAATCTAGGGAGCAAGCTTTCAAGCATGAAAGCACAGAGCAACGGTAGCAAATTGGTAAGCAACAGCTCCTTTGCCAATGAGAGCAGCATACTTGTGAGGTGCTAAAAGCCTAGGTAACTCTGTCTAAAGGTTAGGTGATGCAGATCAAGCAATGAAACGAAGCCTTACAATTGAATATGGATTCATCAGCGTCATACAAGCCATCTACACATCATTCAAAGCTTAGTTCTTTTAAAGACATTCTAGAGCCTCTCTATTCTGAACAGACAAATTTTCCTTCATGTGCTTGAGGAGGAAGCATGTAGACTCTTGTGGAATTCCTTGAAGCATCCACAACAACACCATTGCAACAGTCAAAGCATGTAGCGGTACCAGTAGAATTTCATGCAACACTAGCTACAATTGACCTAAAGTAGAAGTACTTTGTAAACATCCACGTGATGATTTCATAATGGTCGACTTTACTACATGCACTACATTGTGAGTTGGAGGCAAGAAAACCATCGACCTCAACCGTGGTTCCTTGAGACTTGAGGTAAGCAACCATCTTGTAGGAGCTCATGGAGGGTGGAGTGTTGGCGAAGGAACTTGACTGCCATCAACAGCCTGGCTGAGGCAAGCAGCAGTTGCAACGTCAATGCCTACTTACGAGAAAATTGTCGACACTAGTGGTCACAGGGTTGGATGCGTCGCCAAACGTCCACAAGCTGACAAAAAAACCAGACAATGGCTTAACATTCTAGACATAGTTTTCTTGCTCCATCTAATAGAAGACAACCCAGCAGCTGAATGCTATTTGTAGTATAGAGTAGCTGAGGTAGACATGTCTTTGGTAGTAGATTAAGTTTCGCGTGGGCCTCAATGTGTGTAACAAGCTGACTCTTGATCAGCTTATACAAAGTGAATGAGATTGCTACATGCACCGCCATTGAAGTAAAACCAAGCAAAAGCCAGCCTACGACTTGTAAGAGCAGTATTGATATAATAGGTAGTTGGCCTAATCGTGTCAAGGTGGGGCCACACCCGACCGGACTGTTGGGATCATTTGCATCAGCACTTGCAAGTAGTGCTCACGAGTACGGACCACTTTGCATTACGTGGTGCATGCATGACTAAGCAGCTACATGAGCTACTACATGCACGACTTAGTAGCTGCATTCGAGGCCACGAGTGGGGTTCTTCTTATGTGAGCGGCAACATGCACGACTCAGAAGCTGGGACCACGGTTGTGGTCCCAGCTTCTGAGTCGTGCATGTTGCCGCTCACATAAGAGGTCCCAGCTTCTGAGTCGTGCATGTTGCCGTGCAAAGTTGCCACCATTCAAGAAGGTTCCTTCAGGAGGAAGGTAGATGCCTTGGACTAGGAAGATTCCTTGAGAGCTTTTACTTCACAACTAGAAGTTTCATTCTAGGTACAAAGCAACTAGTCAACTTGCCAGGTTCCTAGTATAAAAGTAGACTAGGTGCAATGAGTCTAGCAATTTCAGTGGTAACTCAGCAAGCATCTTTAACATTAACAAGAACCATCAGTAGTTTTTCTAAGTTAGACAATGCCTCAAAGCAAGACTTTACACCCGCTGCCATCTGAAGAACCCACTAAGCTTGGCACCAGTTTGCAAGCCTAGGACGGAGGACGCCCCAAACTACTTGAAGGCCTTAAAGCCTTGTTGTGGTGGGTAGATTACTTGCACTACTAAAGCTTCCCAGCTTGAGCTGTCTTGCTAGACATTGCCCATTTGTGGGTGAGGAGTTGTGTTTAGGTGTAAATGTCCAAATTTAGTGTTCAACCTTGGCTTTGATTTTCGGAGCTTATTCCATCTGGATAGTCGGACAATGTTGGAGTGTTCCTTTATCAATGCAATGTGTTTGGCAGTGCTCTGGCAGCCTTGTTAGGAGGGTCTAGAAGCTGTGTGTCTTGCTGGAGTCCCCCTCTGTTGACCTAGTGAGCCTGTCGGCACTCCACGAGCTTGGCTAGGAGGGCTAGAAGTCCTCTAATGACCCGTTAGATCTAGTAGTGGCTGCTAGCGTGGAGAAGAGGCTGCCTTGAAAACGTGGAGGCCATTTCACCTAAAAATATGGTGACATGCTGAGACCTTTGGAACAAAGGTCTCAACTACCTATGGAGGTGTTGCGCCGTTGGATGGGGTAAATTGTGTCAGAGCATTGAGTTGAGTTGTGTTTTGCTGCTTTTTCCTTCTATCGTACTTGTACTTGATAGTGTTTTTCAATGGAAATTTGAATCCAAGTCCTCTAATTTTGCACATTGAAGTAGAGTTTTTCCTTGTTAAGCATAGGGATCGTTGACAACTGCAAGACCCCCTTGGTACATCACAACATGTGGTGACTTTGTCACTTATGGCTGCAAAAAATTCAATAGAGTGAACTACTAGATTTCAAGAATTATAAAGAAAGATTATGTGAGCCATGTGGAATTAATAAATACCTTATTCACTTACATATGATTTACATGTTTATCTTTAATGAATCCCTCAAATTCTACGTTTCCTTTAGTGGCTTCAAAAACATTACGTTTTAGTATGGGGGATCTTAACATCATTTTTTTCTTTGTCATTAGCTTTCACCTTTAGCAAAACTACAGAATGGAAGTACATGTCACCATTATTGTGAAATGGACTGAAATATAAAGAAAAGAATACCTCCAACCATGGTAGTTTTCTTTTCGCCTCAGACTTAATGTGGATATGAGATGTGGTGTGCTTATGGGAACATGGTTGGGAAGCGGTATAGAAAGCAAAAAAAGTATGCAGATGTATGTTTATGAAAAATGTATTTCACCAAACGTTACTCAATAGAACATGTACAACTCACAATGAATATTTTTCCTACTAACTATTCTCACAAAACCAATTGTCTCATGAGTAAGGGTTGTATGGGGATTTATGATCTCAGAATTCATTTTTTCTCATATCATCTAGTCGCTCCAACCCGATAACAAAACTTTATTGTGGAAGTGCTTGTAAGGTTGGAACTTCTGTTAATCATAAAATGAAAAAGAGAATGTTTTGTGACTCATAAGAGTATAGTAGTTGTCTCCATTCTCTCCAATTCCTTCAATAATGATGTTGTTTTATGGGATGAATATGTTGTAATGGATGTTTTTTTGTATATACCCCCTTGCTCTTCAATTTCCATTTTAAACATTTCTAGTGTGATCAAAATAGGATACGAAATTTGGTTAATCAAATTTGAAGGACCACTTAAATAATTCGAACATGATTTCATCAAGTTTATGGTGCCACCTAAGCTTGTTTTCTCTGATTACTTCCCCGCGCTCACAAATCTCTAGTTCCTTGACTTCTTATTGGGAGCTCGAGCATGGTGACGTACTTTCACTTGCAAGGCACTATTCGTCTCAAGTGAGGGACTGAGTTTGACGCGACAGTTGCCGCGGCAAACTCGGTCGCTTGACAGCACGTCTGACAGCTTTTCTCACGAGTTGCTAGGCAAGCTGGTCACAACCACGTGCAAAGAGTGCGCTAGAAGGTTTGAAGTTTGAAATGTGAATTTGAAACGAATTGAGAATGCATCCGCGACACAGGCGCTGACTGCTCACTAGACGCACTTCGTCGAGTGTAAGGACCAGCAAAAGTTTGAACAGCCCCCTTCATCAAAAGTTTAGTTCCATTTTGCCGCAAATTCAACCGATTTGGACCACTTAAATAATTCAAACCTGATATTTCACATCGAAATGAAAGATCACATAATTAGTAAAAACTCAAATTTCAAATTGAAAAATCAGGGGGGTACACAAATATGGTCTTCCACACTGGTTTGTCAAAGCAATGCCTTTCAAGGTTACAATTATTTCAATGTTTTGATTTCATCCAGATAATCGCAGTCTCAATTAGTGGCCTTATGCATAATGATGCTCTAGTGGAGGAGGGATGGACCTTTGAGCATTGTTTGGCTCATTTTTTCTTACTCAAAGAAAATACAGAATGTAAGAGTATACACAGGAGTGTTTGTTGAAGATTTTTTTTGGAAGGGAATCTTATGATGCCTTAAACATATTGCTGCATTTACCTTTGTGTCTTAGAAACTTAGTTGTAATGAAACTATGGAAAAACATCGTATTGAAAACATAGACTTAGAACATAAGAAAATTTAAGGGAACATTAAATAAAGACGGCTCAGATCCATGCTCAAACACATCTCGTGGCCCACAACAAGGGCGTAAAACCATTTAGGCCATCAATGTGGTGCATGGAAGAATCTTGGTATGACCACCATCATTCACAACAAAATGCCTTTAGAATTTCAAGGTTTGAGGGTTTCCTGAGTGATATCTTCGAATGTCCCTCACGTGTAGGGACAACCACCACTCCATGGAAGAATTTTCACTAGGATTTAGGATTCCCTCCTCTTAGATAAGCATGCAAAGTCAAACCTTAAGGTGCCTTGGAGGGCTTTTCCACAGCGTCCTTCATTCAAGATGGTAGGTGGAGTAAGGATTATTGATTCTATAGAGGGATCGTTAGAAATCTTCTTTAAAAGAGCCAGAGAATAGGTTCAATTTTTTTTTATATTAAAATAATATTTTGCATGGTGCTTTTCCTAAGCAACCAAGCTGAGCTAGAAAAACAATGGTCGTGGAGATTTCTTCCAAGATCATCCATTAGAGGTCGTGAAATGATTGGTGATTGAGTGTTACTAGGTTGGTGAATTTCATACTTTTAGCATTGGGAAGCTGATAACTTTGGTGGTGGTCAAATAAAACTTCTCCCCTTAATCATGAAGTTTCAGTACAATTGTTTTTATTACGCCAAAACTAGCCACGTGGCTTTGTATTTACAAGCAAGAGATATGCCTAAAACCCCTGGATTGTATGACTTCTTATGGATCATTAAAATTTATTGATCTACACTAACACCATTTTCCCATAATAATGGCACTTCTATTTTAAAATGAATGGTTGATGTGCGGGATTTGCCTTAAGGAAACGTCCTCTTTATGGAAGCTTCCTTTTTGTGGTCCCTTTCTTCCACTTGGGTTTTGGGTTGGTTTGTACCCTTGTCTTTCAGAAGTTTCCTTATGAATGAAGCTTCACCATGTTCCAAAATTGAAACTTTCAACAAGGTCCCTTTTTCAAAGGCTTTGATGTTGATCATTTCATAACACCACATGTTCTAGTATGGTTCGTATCTTGAGGAAACCATGAAGCTTGCACTAGAGCTCTTCATGTCGGCTGTCCACATGGCGATGAGAGAGATACGTTGAGTAATGCCTTCGGATTTCTTTTCTTGAGGACTCCCAACTATCTCCTTGGCACTTTCAATTGGTGCGAATATTGTTATGCGTGGTCCCACCTCACTATCTTGCCCATGTAGTATTGCACTTGTTTTAACTGAAGAGGCGTGCATTGCCTTCATGTGCATGGATCTAGGTGAAGATCATTTCTCCATTAGGATTGGTTTTTCTAGTGAGAATATGGTCCTCCAAGAATGAAAGAATTATGCCAATATGCACTGTGTAAGTTTATGGAAATACTCGTTCAATCTTCTCAAAGCCTACAATTGGAGTGTCCAATGTGCTCATTTGAGGCATTAAGTATGTGTCTTTTTCTTTCACTGCAAAAGTTTTAATGTAAAATGATAATGCAATAAAATGGCTTCAAATGATAAGCCCATTTGTCACATCGAGCATTAGGTGACAATAAAATTCTCCCCTCTCGTTTCTTTCATAACATGAAGAAAGAGACCATCTAGGTTAAGTTTAGTCATAGTGTCATGTTTCTTTTGTAATTTAAGCTAAGTTATTGTGAGGAAGACATGTTTCATCTTCATACAGACTTTATTTGTTAGGTACTATAGCTTAAGTGATTCATCCAATGAAGTCCACATTCTTTGACCGTGCATATTCTTATTGTTAATTCATAACGGTTGACTAGTTTTGTCCAAATGTCCGTTAAGTGTAATTATTATCATTACCATGAGATTCCAATCCTTAATGATTGTTTGTATAGAACTACTACACCATAGTTGGTGTTGTGACCACTAAGAAATTCAAAACATGCATCTCATCTACACTTGCACGGTTTTATAGAAACAAGAATAGAGAATGATGGAATGCAGTTCATTTTGGAGGGGAAAATGCACAACATGATTTAAAGTAACTTAAAAGTAAAATTGGTACACTCCATTTGATATGAAGATGAACCATACATCCTATTAGCGGTCTTCCCAGACGTTTCCTTTGTATCATTTCTTGGTAGGGAGAAGAAACATCACCAAAGTATACCAGCTTTAATGAGCGGACACATGGCCTATGCCTTTACCTTACTTATGATCTGATTTGTTTCCATCCTTTGCTCCATTTTAATGTAAAACGTTTGGTATTACCCAATGTTATCATTTGTTATGACAACTAACAGCTAAGGGACGAACAACCAAATTGAACATAGTATGTTTGCTTATTGCCGTGTTTTCTAGAGGATGTTAAGATGTAATGCTTATGCATTACGTGCATGTCAACATTTTAGAGGGTGCTTTGAAGGTATAAGGTTTCTTCTCCAAAAGTCTCTTTGACAAAGAATTTTGCATGGAGCTTTCCCTTTGCCTTGTTTGTTTTATAGGTATATGTATCACCTTTCAATTGGAATCTTGCTTTCCTTTGCAATTGAATGCATATGAGTTATGACTTGTGTCTATGTATGTTTTATTTATTCCTTCATAATGTCTGGAAAATTGATTTCCTCATTAATTCATATAACAATCTAAAATTGTCTAACCATTGAAGAATTCACCAATGGTTGTAATATCATTAAGCTTATTCTTGCCAAAATAAACTTTGGAGAAGAAATGTATAAAAAATTTCCCATTGAATATGTTTGTCTCTGCTCGTGCATCTTGATTTAGTCCAAGTAGGATTTAAGAAGAATATCCAAGTGAAGAAAATCACTAATTCATTGTAGAACAAATGTTTCTTGTTGGATTGAGCGTAAATCATGTTTTGATTAAAACAAAAGCTTTCCACGACATGCAACATCACTCTTTTTGAGGCTTCTATGCATGGTTCTTTGACCATTTTATGAAGATGTTATGTTCGTGTTGAGTGTGATTGAGATCACCTTAATCTTATATGTATTGGGTTAAGTTGTAAGTAATGTGCTTCATAATGTTGATAGTTTTCTTAGGGCTCATTCCCTTAGAAATGTTTTTCCATGGTGTGTTGAAGCATTGTGCTCATTAGTAGGTTCAAAGTTGTGTTGACTAGCTTATTGTGGAGTGCGAATTCTTGTGTTCTTTGGTGCACGTTTCTATGTTTGATTCTATACAAGTGAATGGATAAAGATCAATTTTTAAGCTTTGAGTAACATGTGAGTAGAAGTTGGCCAAATGTGCTAAGTAGAATGTGGAGCTTTCCATCACATCTTGATGATTTATGTAGAAGAACTGACTCATTCACCGATATCGGCATAATGGCACCCCTTTTTCTCTTAAGCAAGGATCTACATTTCATATATGTTGGAGTAAGCAATAGCTACGCTGATCTACTAATTCATCATGGTGCAATCGAAACTCCAATTGGAGACTCGAAGAAGAATTTACGGTTTTTTTTGTGAGTTTGCCGGGTGCTGCTCGGCACACAAATTTTCTATGGAAAGTCCATATTTTCTCTGGTGAATAGGGACAAAATGGAGATTTCTTTGGAATCATGTGCAAGACAATAGCACATGCCTCCTAGAGCAGAGGCTTGTGCAATGCTGCACAGACTTGATGGTTAGGTGGGACCACACCTGACTCAACTTGACTCATGGAGTAGTATGAGGGCAATACGCGGGGACCATCTAGAGGCATGACTCAGCATATCTCTCTCATTGCCACGTGGAAAAACTACCTAGAGAGCTCTGGTGCAAGCTTCACGATGATGGTAAGCCACGGACCACATGTTATCATGTGGCAGCATCAATGCAGCAGGGACAAAGCTTATGAAAAAAACAGCTTACGAAGAAGATGCACCGTGGAACCTCATGAAGCTTCCTTTGGAAGGAAGCTTCCCTATGGCTCAGGCCCAAGCCACCGGACAACTAAGGTGGAGAGGAAGCTTCCCTACAGAGGAATCATTCTCAAGCCAGGGTTCCAAACATCAACGATGGGATGTAAACAACCGTTGAGATGTAAACATTCTGGCTACGGTGATCAACAACTCTATGCGATCCGTCATAAGCCATAGGATTTGGCGATCACGGTTATGATGATGGCTTGCACCTACAAAGCCACGTGGTATGTTGTGGTGCAAGAACCACAGATACGGTGAAACTTCACCATACACAGGAGGAAGCTTCTCTGACCACTACCAAGACAATCAACTTGCCAGGACCACAAGTATAAAATGCGACGACCCTAACATACTCAATCATCTTTAGTAGCAAGTCTTCAATTGCTACACTATATCAAGTGGAAGGCTTCACGCCTTAGAACTAGAGCACCTTTGACCAAGGAGCTGTTGGAGATCCCTCCAAGGCCCTTGTAAGCCTGTCTTTCCTTGCCAACCTGGATTGAGGATACTATTGGAGATCCCTCTAAGGCTATGATAAGCCTGGCTCTGCCTGCCAACTTGTGTGGAGGTTCATGCTAGAGATCTCTCTAAGGTCCCTGAAAGCCTGGCTGTGCCTGCCAACGTGAGAGGAGGACGAAATGTTTGCTGGTGGAAAGTCTACCACAACTTCATGGCCGTGCCAAAACAAGCCAGAATCCTCTGAGGACCAAGTAAGCCTTGTAGGTACTGCCAGCCAAGCGAGGAGTTGGCCCTGACGTCTTGAAGGCCTTCCATATGTGGAGATGATGGTTGTGCCTACACCCTTGCGTGGACAGCCATGACGGCCTCGCAAGGCGTTCTTCCCTAGTTTAAGGTCAAGAGATATGCTAGAGCATGGAGCTAAGCTCTGTTTAGGTGCTATTAATTGGGAACATCTTGTACTTGTGCTTTGTACATTTAAGTAGATTCTATTCCACATCTTGACTTCCGCTAACTTTGTTGGGCACCGTAAAAGATCCTGGAGCAGCAATGACCCCCTTGTTGTAGTCAAGGCTCCGCGGTGAGGCTCTGGCCATTATCGCGTGTGTCCCCACTGTAAAAAGCCCAATATCTTATCAGATTAGTAGGCTCTTTGTTCAGCTAGTGTAGAAGAAGCATTAACAGAGCAGATTGGTGAAGCACTTCTTCACCATCTCTGTACAAGCTTGAGGAGGAGCGACGTGCGCCTTCTCCTAAGTGTGTAGGACGACCGGCCCTTCATGACGTTTGAATTGCACAAGACATTAGCATCAAGAGACCATGAGCAAGATGCATGCAGAGGATCGGAGGGCAGGTTCTCCCGCTCTTGATGAGAGCCCTGTTTTTCATGGTTTGTGTATGGGTTAGGATCAAGGACGCCATGTGGCTGACCATGCACAACGCCAAGCAGTAGAAGCGTAACGCCTGGCAAATGAGGTGCAATGCATGGCAGAACAAGAAGACACAGCTCGTTAAGCTGTGTAGAACGAGAGAGAGGCATTCAGGCAACATATGGGAGCTGAAGAGCTCCTCTGTCAACAAGAGCAACTGACGCATTTTGATCAAGCATCTTACACGTAGTAGTTGTAATACTCACATGCGACTTACGCCGCCCTGACTGCACAACTTCAACAGGAACTGACGTGGTTTCAGCTTCAGCATACGCAACTCCAACAGTAAGAAGACACAAGAACACGTGAAGCAGTAGACTATGTAGCTAAAGATAACAAACAGCATGGTGGCAAAAGCAAGTTAGCTCACCACCATGGACAATGATGAAGTTTCTACATCCGCAAGGATGTTGAGTGCTTCATTAACTACTTAACGTCAGCCATCGGCACATGTATTTCCCTTCATTTACTACGCATAGGGTAGTAGAGGAATCGGAAGAGGAGAAAAAAAATGAGGGGAGTGTAAAAAAACATCTAAGAGTTGTGAGAGAAGAAGAGCTCCTACGGAAGTACAGCTCCCCTACAAACAACTGTAAAAGCAGCACTTGCAACTGCTAACATGAAGAAGGATCTTGGCAACATTCCGCAGCAGCTAATAAACCTCATGGCTACAAGACTAAACCACAGCTTGGATGATTTTTTATGAGTGATGAGGCTCCACTCTTGTATGTGACCATCTTTGTTTTGACCTTTTCAAGAGAGGGGGAGGACGGAGAGGAAGATCTCCATGATGGTAAAGGAGGTGCACATCCTTTACTTTGATAGATCTGGTGCTTTGTGCAAAGTAGCAAAAAAATGATATCAAGCTTAAAGTTTTTGGCTAGGAGAAGCTATGGCAACCTCTCCATCGAAGTGGCTGTGACGATGGCACATAAGTGAACAACAGCACTCGTGAGCCGATGCGAAAGTGCACCGTCAAGAGGGGGCATGTGATGCGCAAGGGGAGAGGAAGGTTATCGGGCCTTGAAGCAATTTAGGCAGAAGAGCCAAGATGAAATCCTGCTATGTTGGTAGGTTATTGCAGTAAGCCCATCTCATAGAGGTGGCATGCACGATGGAGCTATACTACTTGAACAACATTTCCGCCGTATTTGCAGATGGTTGTAGTAACCCCACATTTAATTAGGTGGCATGCGTGGTGGAGCTCTACTCGACAACCAATGTTCCTGTCGTGTCGACAGGTGGCTGTAGTAAGACCACCCTTTGTAAGTGGCATGCGTGGTGGAGCTCTGCTCCACGACCAACGTTCTTGCCATGTCAGCAAGTGGTTGCAGTAAGCCCACCTCGTGGAGGTGGCATCCTTAACAAAGCAATGTTCTAAAAACACAAAGCCAGTGGAGATCCTGAGCAGACTTGCGTGGCCTTTGAGAGCCAGTGCAACGATCTATGCCTAGACTAATGAGGGGGGGAGGTTGGAGTGAGCAACAATGTCTCTAAGAGATTTTACATAGCCAACAAATAATTTAAGCAAGGTTCCTTCATCAACAACGGCAACATAGTGGCATTCTGCAAGCGTTAGGGAGCAGTTGGTAGTAGTTATTGCAGCAACAATCTACATGAACCTTTATTGTAGCGGTTTTACAAAAGTGGACCTGACCACTTTCAATGATGAGAGAGGTGATATCATCATTTTGAGCAGCCTCCATGGACAATGAAAAGCGGTAGCAGCTGCATGTACACTCCACATTTGGAGTAGTGGGAGAAAGCAGAGCCAAGAGAGCGAGTTCTAGATGTTTTCGAGAAGCAGCTCATTTTTCTGCTGTACGAGGACTTGAATAGGTCACCTAAGGATATCTGACTTGCAATAGTCCATGTTTTTTATGCCAACATAGAACACGTTTGGAAGGGGTAGCCAGGTAATCAAGCGAGGAAGAGAGAGAGAGAGAGAGAGAGAGGGAGAGAGGGAGAGAGAGAGAGAGAGAGGGAGAGGAGGAGGTGGAGGAGTTTTCGACGCTCGCTCGCACGAGGAAAACAGGACCTCTTGAAAAAAAAAAGGTTGATGCTCGCTCGCGCGAGTAGTATAGAACCTTAGCAGCAAGGGGGAGAGGATACGTCCACGCAAGATCTCGCACCAACTTGTTGCGACGGCGAGGTGGGCCACCAGAGCCTGCCGCAACGGCCGCAGTTAGGCTCTTCCGCAATAGAGCCTGTTGCCGAGGCAGAGCCTTCTACCGCGGTGATGATCCCTCACAAAGGCCCCAATTGGTAGCGAATAGCATGGGGGAGGGCCATGCAATGATCCGACAAGGGCAAGAGAAAAAATGGACTACTCACGAGTAGTTTACGTAGCCTGCCCGCTTGCAAGGAGACATCGGCCCACCGGGCGAAGAAAAAGAAAATTCTGGTCGGCAAAAAGGTGGCAAGCTCAGATATCGCTCGAGCAATACGGTGTGACGCCCATGGGCGCTGTCAGCATGTAAGGCCGCGACCAACAACGGTGACAGCAATGTGGGATGCCATGGATTCGGCTGTCTTAGCCGGAAATGGCACAAGGGGGACTAGCAAAGCCCACACCCAGTGACGCGATGGAATATCCAGGAGGGTTATCTCTGAGTGGAAGAAATGCCCAAGTTGCAAGAAGCTGATGGGAAAATGACCAAGAAATGGTTGTGCAGGGCTGGAAGGGAACCAAGGTGTGCCCCAGCCATGGAGCTACCCTATAGTGGCATAGGAGCAGAGGTCAAGGACTTGGAGAAGTAGAGCGGAGCACTTTGAGGGTAGTAGTCTGGCGACAGGGAGAGCAGTCATTAAAGTTGAGGTGTAACTAGAGGCAGAAGCCTTTTGTACTCTACCCTAAGAGTGCTCATGAGAGTGGTCTCAGCCTTGGTCCTAGCATGCGGCCCCAAAAGCAATCCCGACATGCAGCTGCCACCTCATTGGGGACAATCCAAAACTCGTGCATGGTGGTGTATGAGAACGATGGTGAACATGGCTGGGAGGAGTTGCTTAAGCTACAAGCAACCACGGATGTCCGAGTGGTGAGTTGACGGCAACCTCACTATTGAAAATAATTGTGAAGCCATCTACAAGATTTACAACCAAAAAAGGGCCCCCAACAGCCTCGGAGGAGCCAAACCTGAGCCAAGAAAAGGTGGTGCTTGAACATTTTGAGCAACAAGACCACCAGAAAATACTTTTGGCAAGGCTTGTACAACCGATTTGTGTCACATATATCAAAAGGCCTCATCACTCATGTAATTATCTCCTCGAACAAGGTCTTCAATCCCTAGCTTCATCAGTGCAGTTATTGAGGGGGAGTAACAAAAAAAGCGATAATTACGCTGACCTACTATTTCAGCATGGCACAGTCAAAACACTTATCGGAGGCTCAAAGAAGAAATACGAGTTTTTTGTGGATTTTTTGGGTGCAAATTGGCACAGAATTTCTTCCGTAGAAAGTCCAAATTTTCTCTGGTAAAGAACCCCTTTAAGCGACTAAAAGGAGACTTCTTTGAAAGCATGCGCATGAGAACCATGCATGCCTCTTGGACCAGAGGCTGGTGCAATGCTACACAGACTTGATGGACAGGTTGGACCACACGTGACTCAACTTGACTCATGGAGACGTGTGAGGACGACACGTGGGGACCGCCCTGCATTTTGTGTTCAGAGGCACGACTCAGCATATCTCTTTCATTGTCATGTGGACAACCTACCTGGAGAGCTCCAATGTAAGCTTCACGGTGACGATAATCCACGGACCACATGTGATCATGTGGCAGCATCACCGGAGCAGGAACAAAGCTTCTAACAGAAACGGCTTACAAAGAAGTTGCACTATGGAACCTGATGAAGCTTCCTTTGGAAGGAAGCTTCCCTATGGATCAAGTTCAAGCCATTGTACAAATTCAATGGAGAGGAAGCTTCCACGGAGAGGAAGCTTCCCTACGGAGGAATATTTCTCAAGCCACGATTTTAAACATCAACGGATCTAAACGGATTGTTGAGATGCAAACAATTCAGCTATGGTGATCAACGTCTCTCAGTGGTCCCTGACAAGCCTTTAGATCTGGGAATCACGGATACGGTGATGGCTTGCACCTACGAAGCCACGTGGTTAGCTGTGGTGCAAGAACCACGGACATGGTGAAGCTTCACCGTACACAGGAGGAAGCTTCTCAGACCACCACCAAGAGAATCAACTTGCCAGGACCAGAAGTAAAAAAGGCGGTGGCCTTCGCACTCTCAATCATCTTCAATATATCATCTTCAGTGGCTAGTCTCCAATGGCTACACTATATCAAGTGCAAGGCTCCACGCCTTAGCATTGGAGCACCTTTGACCAAGGAGCTACTGGAGACCCTTCGAAGGCCCTTATAAGACTTGCTCTGCTTGCCAGACTGGATGGAGGACACTACTGGAGATCCCTCAAAGGCCCCTACAAGCCTAGCTCTACCTACTAGCCTAGGTGGAGGTTCATGTTGGAGATTCCTCCAAGGCCCCTGTAAGCCTAGCTCTGCCTGCCAGCCTCAGAGGAGGACGACATGTTTGCTGGTGGAAAGTCTACGACACCTTGGTGGCTGTGTTAAGAGTAGCCAGAATCCTTTGACGACAAAGTAGGCCTGGTAGGTGCTGCTAGCCCGGCGAGGAGGTTCCCCCAACGTCTTGAAGGCCTTCCATCACTGGTGATTATGGCTGCGTCGTGACCCTTGCGTGGACGGCCGTGACGGCCTACCAATGCGTTGCGCCCTAGTTTGGGGCTAAGGGATATGTCAGAGCATGAAGCTAAGCTCTCTTTTATCGTATTCATTCGACATATCTTGTACTTGTAATTTGCAATTTGAACAACATTCTATTCGACATTTTGACTTCCTCTAGGTTTGCTGAACACACAAAATGATCATGGAGCAGACAAGACCCCAATGTTGTAGTGAAGGCTCCGCGGTGAGGCACTGGCTCTTCCCGTGTGTGCCCCCACTACAAAAAACAGAATAACATATTTGCACTTATAATTCTTTTCCTTTTCATTAAGGGAGATCTTATGAAGGTTGGGAGCAATCTTCTTCTTCTTTGCTCTTAAGGTGGAAATATGCAAAGACAATGTGCTGTATTATTTGAACATTTAGCTTGCCATTCAATAAATATGTTGGCCACTTTGGTTTGTCTTTTGTTTTGATTGTGACTGTTGCTCTTGCTTTTTAGAACTTGTTCTACGTCATCATAATGGAATACCATAAGGTTTGGGTGCGTTTAGGTTTTTCAAAGACCGGATTTTGTGGCTTAAATATAGGGGGAATGATAAATTGTTCTCCAAATGGGCAAATAGTGGTTTTCTAAAACTTAACATAGGTCAAATAATTGAAACATCCTTTTTTAGTCTTCTTTGATCTCGTTATTGCGATTGAAGAAGCATATGCTTGGTTTTGTAAACATGGATTAGATTTTCCATACAAACTTGAAGAAGTTTTAGAAGGCAATGTAAGATTGTTTTCATGACATTGAGGGAACACATATCAATATCTTATGCCATCTTGTAGCTTTTGTATTAGGGAAAATGTTTGGGGAAGTGGTTGAATTTGCTTAGTTGTCATTACTCTTGAATTTTTGTTTTCACAACTTCCTATTGAAAAGGCGATGGAAAAGGTTGGTTTGGTCGCCAATTGGTCTTTTTGACGTCATTTTGGACTTGTTTTTGTCACAGTAGTAGAGGTATCATTTTTATGTGGGCTTGGTCGTGAAGGTGGCTTTCTGGACATGTCTCAAAGTGGTCAAGTTGTGGAACGGTCTATCACTGGTGATCTTAAAACATAGTGAGATATGAGAAATTGCCATTAGTGAAGTGAGGGAGCCTCACTTATTAACCCAAGGACGTTAAAATCTGTTGCGAGTGAGGTAGGCTTTAGGGATCAGGATGGATCGATTGCAAGAGCGCATATCGGACAAAAGCCATGGTGCAATGCTTACGGATTGTCGTGAAAAATGACTAAACACGACTTTGTGCAATTGTTGTTTCTCGGAATCGACTAGTTGGATACTGGGCGATTCCTTCACAAGTTGTTGCAAAAAATGCTTGAGGACGGAAGCAGCCTTGTCGCATGTGAGACGTTGACCGCAACTGTGGCGATTAGTAGTGTTCCTCTCTTTTTTTTCTTCCAGGTCTTTCTTTCGACCTTTCGGCAGCTAGCTTACTTTTGTCGTGGATGATGTACGGAATTTTTCATTTGTCTTGAAACATGTTGGAACTTTCTGCTTGTTTTTTTTGAGTCACTGTCGTTCTTCACTACGGCTCTCCAAAGAGAACGAAAGACATGTCCACACATCTTCTTCATGGGTGTAATTTCTCGGATACCTGCACCGCCCTAACTATTAAGCTGGCATACCCGCGAGTCTTAATTCTCATACATCATACCCAATTGTTTGAAAAAGGAACGATGTATCGGACCCTCACTCGCCATGCTCAATCAGCCACATGCTGCGCTGACCGAGCATGGCGACGAGGAACATGTGACTATCGCTCGATCGCGACCGTCACTCCCTTGGGAGATCGCAATGGAGCAATGGACTTTTTTTTATCCGACGCGCAAACCCCTTTTTACGATTTAGGGTTTTCTATTTTTTGTGCGGGAGGAGCCTGTGCAAAACATAAAACCATACATTGTAATAGGGGTTTTGCGCATCGAAAAAAAAATCAAAAGGGTTATAGCTCCATCGTGATCGAGCGAAAATGCCCATTTCAATATTCGACATTTTTCCCGTGGCACTCGAACTAGCCTGTTTTGGATACTAAATAATTTCAAACCCAGCCCCGATTTACACTCGGTGTTGAGGGATTTTTTGTTTTTGCGCGTGCATCTGCTAGGCCTCGCGGTAGCTGGGTCCAGCAGATGCCTTCGCTTTGCAAGGGTGTCTCGGATCCCCCACGCAAAAAGCTATGCTGTCGCTGCAAAAAATACATCGTTGGAATGCTGACGTCATCAAGGTCCTTGAACAATCACAAATCTCCTTTTCGACCTGTGGATATACCTTTTTTCAATTTTGTCATTACTGGGCACGCCATACCAATGTTTGAGGGCGCTGACACGGCAGTTTAAAATTCGGTCATGGTGGGTATCTAGGCTTTCCTTCCCTTCTTAATGCGTGGTCAATTCAATGATGTCGATTGAGTTCATTGCGGAGTCGCGTCGTGGCATGTAGAGAGTGTTCATGCCGTAGGCTGAAGATTCAAAGGTTTCGTTTTGAATTGCTGCGTCTAGCACAGCCACAGGTGGCCAGCAGCTTCGTGAATGGAAGTTCTAGCATGGTTCTCTTTGAAGATAATCTTTGCCGTCAATGAAATCGATCCAGAATTTATGAAAAACCTTTAACTACTATTTATTTGCGGTTAACGGGACGGTGATCGAATCGCTGGCGTTGCCCCTCACGGCATTATCCCGGCCGTCAATTCCCATGCTTGTCCAGCACAGGTACGCATTTACCCCCTTTTCCTCTCTCACCCCCTTCCACATGTATCGCGTGCATGCACACCAAACGGTCCATAAGGGCTTCTTGTAAACCCTAATCGGCAAAGTTTCCTCTATTGTCCGAGGTACGGCGGAAGACCTGCGTCGCCTCATCCATACCAGCCCTTCATCAATAACCCAATCTCGACGGGCGGCCGTGAGCCTGCTAACTCAACAAAAAGCGGATCCGGAAGGCAGACTTCTTCAGATTCCCTTGCGCCTCCCTCACCAGAATCGGCGACACAACAGATCGCCAGCAGCAGCGGCAGCCGACCAGTCGTCGCCATCGCCACGGTCCGACCTCGCCCCGTCTCGGTCACCTGACAACCTTGCACCCCTGCAAGACGCGGAGCTGCCGTTGAACTCTTGTGTGCATTGTGACCGCAGGAGCACTTGCCCACGCGATTGCTCATCGACAGCTCAGGTGCTGAGGTTCCGGAGGCGATGCTTATCGCCCGCCGGAGAGCGGAGGCAGCAGAATTTGCAGCGGAAACAGCTGGAGCAAGTATCTGGAGTGTAGGACTTGAAGAGCTTGCAGCAGCTGCGCCAGCAACAGCGCCAGCAGCAACGTCTGCAGCACCAGCAGCAGCAGCAGCAGCAGCAGCAGCAGTTTCACTTCCAACAGCATCTGCTGCAGCAGCAGAAGCCGCAGAGCAGCGTCATCACCACGACGACCGCCGAAGACGACGCTTGAGAAGGGAAGAGGAGGAGGACGATCAGGAGCAGGAGTCGCTGTAGCAGTAGCAGCAGCAACAGCAGCAGCGGCAGCGGCGGCAGCAGCAGCAGCAGCAACAGCAACAGGAGCACCACCAGCAGCAGTAGCAGCAATAGCAGGGGCAGCAGAAGCAGCGGCAGCAGCAGTTGCGGTGGCAGCGGCAGTAGGAGCAGCAGAGGCGGCGGCAGCACCAGCAGCAGCAGCAGCAGCAGCAGCAGCAGCAGCAGCAGCAGCAGCAGCAGCAGCAGCAGCAGCAGCAGCAGCAGCAGCAGCATCAGCAGCATCAGAAGCAGCAGCAGCTGCAGCAGCAGCAGCAGCAGCCGCTGCAGCAGCAACAGCAGCAGCAGCAGCAGCAGCAGCAGCAGCAGCAGCAGCAGCAGCAGCAGCAGCAGCAGCAACAAAGCAGGGATAGAGGCGGCAGGATGAGGGTGCTGTGCGACGTGTGTGAGAAAGCGGTGGCAGGTGTGCTGTGCTGTGCCGACCAGGCTGCACTGTGCGCGGCGTGCGACGGCCGCGTGCATGCTGCCAACAAACTGGCCAACAAACACCACCGTGTGCAGCTGCTGCACCACCCCGCCTCCGACCGCCCCCTCTGCGACATCTGCCAGGTGGGACACAGAGCGAGTGAGCAAGCGGTGAAGTAAGCAATCAAGCAAGCAAGTAAACGAGCAAGCGAGCGAGCAAGCAAACAGACGAGGGACCAAGTGCGTTTTCAACAATGCCGAAACACATAAACTACTTTTTTGCTCGTTATTGACATCGTTCCCTCTCTCTCTCTCTCTCTCTCTCTCTCTCTCTCT
>SZWC01006093.1:22396-59681 GCA_023375785.1 Penium margaritaceum | reverse complement strand
AAAGAGAGAGAGAGAGAGAGAGAGAGAGAGAGAGAGCACTTCATTGACACACACCAACCGCACTCACAACCTTCTTGAACAAGTCACGCTTAAGTGCCTTGGTCAAGAAGTCAGCCACTTGTTGTGCCGTCTCAATCCGCAAAATGTTGATGCTCTCGTCATGCAACAACAAATGCTCATAGTGATACTTGACATTGATATGTTTTGTACGAGTGTGATGCACGTCATCATTGTTAGCATTGGCCATGTAACTCTCATTTTCACAGTGCAGCGTGATGAACGGGAGTGACTGACGCAGCTCGGACAGAAGGCGATGCAACCATACGCTCTCACACGTGCCAGAACCAAGTGCCACATACTTAGCCTTAGCAGTGCTGCGTGTAATGCAGCCTTGCTTGCCGCTACGCTAGGACACAGCCGTGCCGCCAACAAGAAAGATCCAGCCAGTACGACTCTTACGATCCGGATTGCCGGCCCAGTCACTGTCAGTGTAGCCTGCCACCACAACGGACGGCTGTCGATGGAACATGAGACCTCGTCGTGGAGTCGAGATGACATAGAACAGTACTTAGATCATGGCCTCAAAGTGGAGGTGACGCAGCTCCTGAGAGAACTGTTCCAGGAGGTTGAGAGCGAACGCAATGTCTGAACGCGTCGTCATCGGTAGGAACATCAGCGACCCGATGACACGTAAGTACGTGGTTACATCCACTGGCTCCCACACCATGGTTGGATCAGAGCTGTTGAGCATCACATGACCATGGGGTGACATGGATGAGGATGCTCTCGGCAAGAGGGGAAGGTCCTTAGCAAAGGGCCCGGACAAAGTCTAGACGTAGGTGGCCTGATGGACCTGTAGGATGTCCATGGAGCGATCATGCTCAAGCTCCATACCCAAAAAGACTCGAGCTAACCCAAGGTCCTTCATCTGGTAGGCACCATGCAGCATGTCCTTGACCCGCTGGATGGCCGCTGCCTCCGGTGACGCGATGAACAAGTCGTTGAAATAGACCAGGACGGCGACAAAGGGCTGGCCCCGTGGACTGATGAATAGTGCGGGGTCGGCAGTGCTGCGAAGGAGGCCGACACTGAGAAGTGTGTGACTGATCTCTTAGTTCCAGTAGCGCGGTGACTGCTTCAAGCCGTAGAGGGCCTTTCGCACCTTCGAGACCTTGCCGAAGCCATTGTCAAAGCCTAGGGGCTGTGCCATATAGAGCTCATTGCCTTCTAGTGAACCATGGAGAAAGACATTGCTCACATCCATTTGATGCAGCTCCCACCCGCACTAGGCAACAAGACTGAACAACACTCGGCTAGTCAAGAAACGACCGACGGTGGCAAAGATCTAGTCATAGTCAACCCCAAGGACGTGAGTAAACCCCTTGGCCGTAAGAAGGGCCTTGTACTTATCCAGTGAACCATGGAGAAAGGCGTTGCTCACATCCATCTGATGCAGCTCCCACCCGCACTAGGAAACCAGGCTAAACAACACTCGGCTAGTCGAGAAACGACCGACGGTGGCAAAGATCTGGTCATAGTCAATCCCAAGGACCTGAGCAAACCCCTTGGCCGTAAGAAGGGCATTGCACTTGTCTAGTGACCCGTCTGGCTTCCACTTTCACCGAAGGACCCACTTGGCGCCGATGGCCTTTCGGCCGGAGGGAAGGTCAAAAAGCTTGTAGACCTGATTTTGTTGAATGGCAACAAGCTCGTCAGCACATGCAGCCTTCTGGTGTGCGGCCTCGGGAGACGCTCGAGCCTTTTGTAGGGTTGCCGGGTTTGCTGGTCGCTCTGTGGGATGGAGAGTGAGGGCGTATGCGTCTCGTGCTCCAGGTGGCAAATGCGTGAGTTTAGCCACGCCAGCATGTCGGTGCTCCAGATGGAGCAAGGCGTAGGCCAAAGCCGACCCCGGATGCAGGTTAGTGACGACTGACAATGTGGCCAAGCCAAAGGCCTTGGTGCCAGGGTCCCCACTCACGACATTGGGAGTGGGTCTACCAGGAGGCAAGGAGCCTCGTGGGGTGATAGGAGGTCGTGGCACGAGAGGGCGCGAGGAGGCAGCTTGAGTGCTCATTGTTGGCCTGGGTCGCAGGCTCTCGTCAGGACCACGTATGTAGTGTGTCGGCATGGACGGGGTAGCCGGCTCAAGGCTGACGGACACAGACAGGGTAGCCGGCCCTTAGGGGGTGGCGGACACGGATGGGACAGCCGGCCCTGAGGGGCTGGCGAACACGGACGGGGCAGTCGGCCCGGAGGGGCTGGCGGATACGGAAGGGGCAGCCGACCCTGAGGGGCTGGCAGACACGGACGGGGCAGCCGGCCTGAAGGGGCTGAAGGACACGGAAGGGGCAGTCGACCCTAAGGGACTAGCAGTCACGCACCGGGCAGACGGCCCGGAGGGGTTGGCGGACACAGAACGGGAAGCCGGCCTTGAGGGGCTGGCGGACAGAGATGGGGCAGCCGACGCAGAAGGACCCGCGGACGTAGACAATGGGATGCCCGGACACGGCTGGACGGAGGACAAACCCACCACTTCCCCACACGACCGGAGGAACATCGATGCGCCGGAGGGAACGAGGTCGTGGGTAAACAGGTCCTGAAAGAAGAGGGCGTCGCGGGACTCGACGATGCAGTGCCGAGTGGGATCCCTGAAATGCCATGCATTTGACTAACGCAAGATGGTAAGAAAGGTGCAAGGACGGTTGCGAGGCTCGCGCTTGCCACCCTGGTGTGGGGCAAGCAATCACACGATGGCTACGCAGGCCTAGACACAAGCCGGACGGAGGTCGGCTCACTAGTGCTGGTATGGTGTGGAATGACGGGAAATGGGTCCGTGGGGAATCTGGTTCCAGACCCACGTCATGTAGGTCATGGCCTCGAAGTAGAAGCCGTCAAAGAGACCGGATGCGACCTGCATGGTGCTGACGGCGTCTGCCATGGTGCGGTTCTACCACTCAGAGACGCCGTTCTGGGCTGGCCTGTAAGGCGCCAACGTCTCATGGACGCCACGGGAGGTGAGAAAGTGTGTGGTCTCAACCAGAAACTCACCCCCACAATCAGAACAGAAGCAGTGGAGAGGGCGACCACAATCACACTCTGCATGGACAAGCCATTCCCAAATGGTGAGAGCGATGTTGCTCTTCTGCCAAAGGCAGAAGACTCAGCGAGAGTGAGAGCATTCGTCTGTAAATGTGAGGACATAACGACCGTACTCTCCAACTGACTCTGTCGGGAGGGGACCCATGACATCAGAGTCAACCAAGTCAAGTGGGTCGGTTGCATGAGAGGCACACACGGGGTAGGTGGAACGGTGCATCTTCCCCTGAGCACAATCAATGCACTTGGTGGGACACGACAAAGGAAAGGAGGCTGGATCAAAGCCCATGACTGCCTGGGTGCAAAGCATGCTGTCAATAGCGGCAGAGTGGATGTAAGAGAGGTGACAATGCAGGAGACGTGTGTGCTGTGGAGAGAGTGTGCTAGTTGCAAACACGTGGCCGGTATCGGCCGATGAGGAGGGGACAGAGGTAGAACCGGACAGGTGTGGTACACGCCACAAGTTGCCACGGGCGGTAGCATGCAAAACGACACGACCTGACGGACAAAATGACACAGTGCGCATACCACGCAAGTGCAGAACGTTCATGCTCATGCGATCAAGGGTGGTGACAGACAGGAGGCTGAGCTCAATGCAAGGGATGAAGAGGAAATCAGTCACAAAGACATGAACAGGTTCGCGGAAACAAACAGCACCGACACCACAAATGGGTAAAACCTGACCAGAACCCCTCCGAAGTGTAGAGACATCTCTGACGGGACCGAGGACAGTGAAGGCCTCGCACGAGGCCGTCATGTGACGCGTGGCCCCGGAGTCGATGATCCAGGTCTTTGACAAATCCTGGACCTGTGTGGCCAGGTCGCTGATAGTCACATGGCAGTTGGCGAGCAATGCAGACGTGGTGGATGGAGGTGCAAATTGGGATTGCACGTCATCCAGGCAGGCAACATCAACAAGAAGAGAAGCAGGTGGGAAGGGCACGACAGAGGATGGAGTGGACAAAGGTACTAGTCACGACTGCAGTACAGACTCTGTCATGCATGGTAGGCTGGTAGAACGAGCGACGACGCAAGTGACACTTCCGTTGGGGAGGAGGGCAAGGAAGGCCAAGATGGAATGTGATGAACTGCTCCAACTGACGCTCGTGGGTGGAGGGTTCAACGGAGTAGACCGACTGCGGTGTGATGGCACCGGAGTCCAGGAAGGAGTAGGAAGGCACTGGTGACAGAGGAGCGGGCGCGGACGGCTGCGAAAGATACTACAGTAGAGCCGTTGCAAGTGACGCGGATGTAATAGGAGTAGCGGCCGTTACGGCAGTGGTAGCAAGGCAATGCTCACGTGGGTGACGCATGGTGGCGATGACGCGAGCCTCGTCAGCCGAGAGCGGACACAGTATACCACCTGTGTCCTCAGTGGCCACAACTGTGGTAGACAAGGCTGCCGCCACCGGATCCGCTAGACTGCTGATGTGGGCCCTTGCCCTTTTTGCCCCTACATTTCTTCTTGCCGGACGAGGAGGCGTAGGAAGATGCTGCTGCTGTTGGGACAGCAATAGCCACTGAGGCGATGGTAGGAGAGGTGAGGGACTCCGTGCGATGGATGTATGACTCTTGACGAGGCTCTTGAATGCGGAGGAAGAGCCTATATGCCCAGGGCATGAGGGTACCTTGGATAGCCATCGTGGCAAGGACCTCCTAGGAGCAGTAGACGAAGACGTTGGAGAAGACATCGGTAGCGTCGCACTTGATGGTGAGGAGCATGGAGAGAGGGGGTGGTGCAGCATCTCCGAGGTGGCACAGGATGTCCTCTGCACACTACAAATAGGAGGTGAACCGTCTTGGTCTCCCCCATGCGGAGGGAGTTGAACTCCCGGATTAGGCGGCTGGTCTTGGCGTCACTTGACAGATGATGAGTGCGCGTAAGCATGTGCCACGTTGCTACGGGGACAGCGAGTGCTCTAGTGGTGAGGTCGTCGAGGAAGGGCTCAAGGGCAAGACATGCAGCTAGAGGGGCACTAGGGACGAGGGCATGTGCGGCGTGACCGGCTTCATATTCCTGGGCGGCCTGGGTGGAGTCGAAGGACAGGACGGAGTAGGGCCACAAACCCTCACCTTGTGCCTAGATCCGGAAGTTGAGCTCCCAACTCCGGAATTGCTCGCCCGCGTGAAGCGGCGGCGATGGGGTTTCGAAGTCCTTCGGCTTGCACTCGACACTCAGAGTGGGGCCTAGGACTGACGTCACCATCTGTCGTTGGTGTTGGGTGTGTTGCTATGCCAGGTACTTCTTGGCATATGATACCGCAAGGCTTGAATACCCGGGTGGAACAAAGGGTGCTTGTTGACGCTGTTGCTATGACTGCTGCAACGATTGCTGATGCTGCTACAACTGCTGCTATGACAGCTATGTTGATGGCTACAGTGCCACTAGCTGTTGTGTCAGCGTTTCGAGCTGCTAATGCAAAGCGGCGAGTGGAGCTATTGAGCTAGCGTGACCAACGACAGAGCCTGCGGGGTGTTGGTGCTGTTGCCGCTACTACTACTGCTATGGCGACGGATGTTGCTGTAGCTGCTGCTGGTGCTCCTGTTGCGGCTGTTGCTGCTACTACTACTATTGCCGTGGCTGCTATTACTACTATTGCTGCTACAGCGGCTGCTACTACAGTTGCTGCAACTACTACTGCAACTGTTGCTGTTGCAGCGGTGGTAGCTGCTGTTGCTACTATAACTACTGCAATTGTTGCAAGAAGGGGGACCCTCCACTCTGTGCCATGGAGGACTCCTTTTCATTCTATGCCATGGTGCCCTTTGTTTCCCCTCTTCCTCCTTTTGTGTGTTGCTGATGTCAGCAGCCAAGTCAGCAGTGGCGTTAGCCTAGGATGGCTGATGTCACCAGTTGCTACATCGTTATCTACAGGGTTGCTGTTGTAGTTTTTTTTGTTGTTGTTGCTGATGTCAGTAGTAACGTCAGCCTAGTATGGCTGACTTCAGCATTGGCTGTCGTGCTGTTGCTACAGCCGCTGTTGCGTGAGGTGTAGAGATGTTGCTTCTGTTATTGCTGCTGCTGCCGCTGCCACTGCTGCTTCTGGTGCAGCAGGAAATATTGCTGTTGCCGCTGCTATTGCTACTGCAACAGCTGCTGCTGTGACTGCTGGTAATGCTGTTGGTAGTGTTGCAGCTGATGCTGCTACTATTACTAAATTGCTGCGTGTTGTTGGTGCTGTTGCAATTGCTATAGCGGCTGTGGTGGCTACTGTTGCTGCAACAGGGTGACTTGCGGGGTTGCGGGATTTTGTGTGTGTGTGTGTGTGTGTGTGTGTGTGTGTGTGTGTGTGTGTGTGTGTGTGTGTGTGTGTGTTTGGTTCGTCCCTGTTCACTGCTCGTTGCAAGCTGCGAGTAGTGAGCTTGCTGCTTACTTCTTGCTACGAGCAGCAAGCTGCGAGCACCTGCTGTTGGCTATTGCTGGCTGCTGCTAGCTGTTGCTGCTGCCGGTTGCTACTGCTTCTCGCTGCTTCTGCACGCTGCTGTTACTNGTGTGTGTGTGTGTGTGTGTGTGTGTGTGTGTGTTTGGTTCGTCCCTGTTCACTGCTCGTTGCAAGCTGCGAGTAGTGAGCTTGCTGCTTACTTCTTGCTACGAGCAGCAAGCTGCGAGCACCTGCTGTTGGCTATTGCTGGCTGCTGCTAGCTGTTGCTGCTGCCAGTTGCTACTGCTTCTCGCTGCTTCTGCATGCTGCTGTTACTACTGCTGGCTGATGCAGCTCCTCGCTGTTGTTGCTGCTGCACGATGCTGCTACTGCTGCTGCTCACTGCTCGCTGCTTGCTGCTCGTTGCTGCTGCCGTGTGCTACTGCTGCTTGCTGTAGTAGCAATTGCTTGCTGCTAGCGCTACTGCTAGCTACACATTGCGTGTGCTTGCTGCGTGCTACCATTGCTGTTGCCACGCAGGCAGTAGCACTGTCACTTTCTTGGTGTCTTCGCCACGTGCGTCGACGTAGCTCCGGTGTTGGTCCTCTGTGCCGGCCGCACATGCACCAACGCTACCACCGTCATGAGATCACTGCTGCCAAAAAATATTTGGCAGAATTTCCCCCATGTTGGGAGCGTTTGACGACACCACCCGGTGTGTTGACGCTGCCGGAAAAAAATCCAGTAGCATTTCTCCTACACGGGCGCGTTCTGGGGACTGCCGGCATTGACTGGACCTGTTCACTGGTGTTTTGCTACTTCTCTTGTGCTCAGGCTCTGATACCATCAGCGTTTTTGATGCTGTGTGCGGGAACCTACGCTCGTTGCTGAAGCTTCTCCCTCAGTCTGCTGCACTAGAGCCTAAGTCTGAGAGGTCTTGTGTTTGTTACTCAGAACTGCGCGCGCCAGATTTAGCGTTAGACAACTACTGAAAAGTGGAAATGACTGATTAAGAACTGAGAAAAAACAACAATGGGAGACCCCTACAAGAACTAGCCTCCTCCTAGCTCTGTAGAGCTTGTTAGTCAGCTCACCAGCCAATCAGAAAAAAATCCATTTTCTGGCAGGCAGGATTTTCTTGGTGAGCCTTGCCAGACGGCGGACAACCCAAAACCCGAGCGTTGTCCGTTTTGCTTGAAAACTGGACCATACAATAATACTGCCGCTGCGTACGCAGTCGTGCAATCAGAATCAGCTAGAATAATAGAAGTAAAGAGTTATGGCTGCCTAAACCCTTGCGATGTCTACGCTAGTACCTGGTACCAACAGTGTGAAAATCATGAAACTTGGACCCAATGCATAAGACAACGCTACGAATGCAATAGTGTAATCAGACACAGCACTGGACGCACGTAGACAGCATATACAATGACAAAGACTGCCGGCGGCACAACTGCCAAGGAGGTCTGCCGATGGAGCTGAGCATGTTGGAGGGAGGAGGCTCTAGCAAATTGCGTGTATGCCTCAGCGTGCGTCGGCCCCACTAGATGACACTCCATGAGCATCGCGTCTAGCAGTTAGTCATCTACACGCCGATGTACACAAGCCGGGAGGACACAACAGAGCACAGTGAGAGATGCGTGAACATCAACACCGCTAGTATCACAAACCCTTCAACAAAGGGGATTGTGATACTAGTGTGGGGCACGGCATGCCATGCGTCGTCGACGCATGGCATGTGGCCTCGCCATGCCTTTTTGCCGTTTTTCTTTGTTACTGGTGTGGCGGTAGCAGTGGTTGATGGGTAGCTAGGTTGGTTTTTGCTCAACGATGGACGGATGAGCTGTTTATTTCCAAAAACTGGGCATATGTGACTTGTACCCTTTGTTATAGAGCTGCTTGAAGTCCGCTTTTTGGTTGCATCTCTACAGACTGCTGTCCGAATGCAAAAATGTCTACACCTATGAGTACAAATTCTCAAGTTGGACATGATGATTGCACACATGCATGAGTCTGGCAACAACTGGTAGACATATCTTGCAAAACATGCCAAAAAGCTAGTCCACTGAGAAAATCCTAGTGATTGGTGAGAAACTATGGAAGGCCCCACCAAGCACTCGTGGCATCTGTCTAGCAGTTGCTGGTGGGCAGGCCACTACACAACGATGCTCTTGCGCAAGCTAGGTCCACATGAGGGACTTGCACGAGCATGGACACGGCCGAGTGGTCACAGTAAGTTGTACAAGAATACGAGGATGACTCACATCACAATTCTCTCCCATGACCCGATGATATGTATGTCCATAGGTGTGCAAAACTGACACAAGTGCGCAATGTGATGCTCAACCATCCATACAACATGCACATCTGCTTTCATCTACCTCAGCAAGCGGTGAAGCCCAGCAGGAACAATGGCCACCACGAACTTCCTCCGCGCTAGTGCCTTGGTCAGGACGTTAGCCTGCTCCATGTCCGTACCGACCGAGACGACAGAGACCATCCAACAGATCATGTACAAAGTGATGCGCAATAATAATGTTCTTTGTGTGTGCTTGAAACAAACCAGAGTTATTTGTGATGGCAAGAGCCCTCTGGTTGTCCCAACGGAGAACGATGGAAGGCACGGACTGACTCGCTATAGCCATACCACATCAGCCACCCCAGCTTCCAACACAACATTCTCAACCTCTGAAAGCTAGGTTGAATGCATCCCTACTTGCCGTTGCACCACGACAAACCAGTGCCGCCCAATAGAAACCTAGCATGTCCAACTGCGCCCATCAGGGCCCCTAGCCAAGTCACTTTTTGTGTAGCCGTTGACTACCATCGAACACTACCAACAAAAGCAGAATTCGTCCAAGGACATTGTGAGAGCTGTGCAAGGAGGTCGACGGAAAATGCAATGTCGGGTCGTGTGATCGAGGCAAAGCTAGCATCATCATCAGAGAGCCGATGAGGTGCAAGTACAAGGTAACATCCATTGTCTCTCCCAGCCGTGATAGATCATGCACCTTCAGGGCGTCCTGCCCGTTATGTGTGATGGGGGTGGAGGATGTGGGAACTACACCAAGGAGGTTGGTGGATCATTCCCCTACAATACAGGCGTAACGTGCTTGGTGTAGCAAGGGTGGCCACCGTCGATGATCACACACGATCTCAATCCTGAGGAAAATCTCAAGACCAATGTCCTTCACTCTATAGGCATCCTGAATAACTGCCCTGGCCTCCTTCACAACCTCAAAGGAGAAGCAACCCAGAGGTCATCTGCATAGATCAAGATGACGTTGAAGTGCTCAACTGTCCATTGGAGGAAGAGGGATGATTCGGTGTCACTCTGCACATAGCAGGCACGTGTCAACATGTCAGTGACACCCTGATTCTTGCACTTTTTCAAGCCAAACAAGGCCTTGCGCAAGCCCCAGACCTTGTCACCAACCTTCAAGCAAGGTGATTGAGCCATGTAGATCCCCTCCTCTTGAGTGCCATGGAGGAACATGTTGTGCACATCGATCTTGTGCAACTTCTAGTCGTGCTTAGCAACGACCCCCAACATGGTGCTAGCTTTGCTCATACAGTCCATAGGTTCGAAGGTGTCAGTGAAATCAACACCCTCAATCTGTAAGAACCCATGGGGCATGAATGGAGCCTTGTAGCAATCCAGTGCGCCGCTAGACTTCACCTTGTTTCAAAAGACCCCGTTGGTCTCTACAGCCTTCCGCCGAGGCTTGAGGTCAACAAGCTCATATACATTATGCGCACAAAGGAATCTCAGGTGATCCTCACAAGCACAACATTGCAAATCTGTATCCTCAGCCAAGAGCACCTCCTTCAACGTGCGTGGATCAGGCACACACCTATGGACTAGGTCTAAATATGACAAGATTGGTTGTGCCGTTGCAAGCGACTGAGAACTCAAGGGAGACAAACTCGTGGCAGACAGGGCACGCTGGGTATACCTCATTGTAGCCTGCCTAGACTCTCAAGCGAAGGGCCTTTGTACTAGGCTTTCCACCTCAGTGTAACGGTACAAGTGCTCATCTCAGGCTACAGTGCTGGCAGCTGGGCCGAAACCATAATGGCAAATGACTCATAGGGAAGAGGAGAGGGTGCAGATGCAATGGACACACGGACATGGAATGGCTCACATGAGGATGCCGGCTTGCTCGTAGGAGGAACAGGTGCAGGCACTGGACCAGGTGTGGCTTGAGGGACTATCATGTGCACGGGATCAGGTGTGAGAGAAGGGAATGACACATGCACGGAATCAGGTGTGCCAGGCGTGACAGACACAATGACATGACCAGGTGTGCATGGGGGGAGTGACACCAGCACGAGATCACATGAACAAGTAGGGACCAACGAGGCCGTTGGACCCATAGCTAAGATGGCCGGATCGTTATCGGATGGAGACCGGACCACAAGTGAGGAGGCCCAGACAGACCCATTTATATGCCTAGACTCCCCCATCCGCCAGGAAGCCAAACAGGTGGGAACGTGGTTGGCGGCCAGTGATAGGATGCTGGATAGGTTGCTGTAGGTGAGAGCCTCAAAGCAGAGGGCATCTCAAGACTTGACGATACAACCACGAGCAAGTTCCCAAAAGTTCCAGGCCTTCGACCGTGACAACATGCTAAAGAAGGCACACATTCTATGCCGAGGCGAGACCTTGAACCCTTGATGGTCCTCACTGTACCACACACAAGCTAGGGACCTGGAAACGTGCGTGAGGTAAAGGTTGGCACGATAAACAAACCACAACTTATACGGCATGACATGGTTTGGAAGAGGACCATGCGGTAGGCGGTTCTAAACCCACATCATGTTGGAAAATTCCTCAAAGGCAAAGGACTAAAAACAGACCGCAATCAGGCCACATGGCGTTAACTCTATCCTCCATGTTACAGTTCCAACACTTAGACACATTGTTTAGCTGTGAAGTAGCAGGGACAACGAGTTGGTGAAGTACACCGTGCTCAACAAGGAAGTTGTCCATCTTGCTAGAAGCTCACCACCTTGATCCGAGCAAAACACATGGAGAGTGTGACAAGAGTGGCGCTCAGCCATCACCAGCCACTAGCGGACCGCCAGGGTGGTATCACTCTTGCGGGAGAGGCTGTAGACCCACCACATCTGGGTGAAGTCAGGGTGAGAACATATCGACCACTATCTGGGAGAGACGCGTCTAGGAGAGGACCAAGAAGGTCCAAGTACATTAAATCTAATGGACACAGTGCCCGCAAAGTGGATCGGGGACAGGTGGAATGATGCATTTTACCTTCAGCGCTAAAGAGAGATTCGGTCTTTGGTGGCTTCTTGAAGGAAGCCACGTGAATACCAAGAATGGCTATGTCCATATCAGCTTGGATAAACTGTGTTAGCTCACATGACAGAGACAGAGAAGCCACAAGTGCTGGTGCTCAGGTGAGAGAACAACAATGACAAAATCATGTGCACATGGGAAGGAAAGGGAAGAGTTAGGGGGAGTGCAACAAGACACATGATATGGATCGTCCATAATTGAGACACAAAGAAGGATGGAACGAGTGTCACGAGCAGTCATTGTGTTGTAGAGTCAATGGGATGCTCAAAGGAAAATCCCATCATAGTACATGAGAAAACAGAGAGCAGGCTGAGATCAAGAGTAGGAATAAAGGGGATCAGTAATACCATGAAACCGTATGACCCCAAATCCCTGATCAACCAGGGGCTGACCAGACCCCTTAGGAACGGACTGAACAGACCCAATGGGACCAAAAAACACGAAGTCGCTATGATAATATGTCATGTGATGGGTGGCACCAGAGTCAATGATCCAAGCACTACTTGCCTCACGACTTATCGTCAGTGTTAAACAACAGGCCACAAAACACTTTGCCTGTGACAATCGCTCAGCAGATGACTCAAAGCAATAACAAATGGCAAGAATGTGAGTCGTCAGGCCAGGCGGTGTTCTTGGGTCCATCTACATCACCAAAGCTCCCCCACAAGCATCATCACGGGCAACAAACATAATAGGAAAAACTGTCTGTGGACTATCCAGTTGTAATAAAACACTCGCACCTCCTTGAGTGTGAAGCGCCAGTAGCAAACAAAGCTCCACGATGGCACGATCAAGGAAGTCCTAGTCACCGTTGCTGCCAGGGAAGCTGAGGCCTCTCCTACTGTTGCGGCCGCAACGTGACCCTCCCATTTATCACTAGAAGACATCCGCAACGCATGCGCCGCCTCAAGACCGGACTTGACCCTGGTCTAGTCTAGGGGGTATTGGCAATTAGTGTAGTGGTAAGAACACCTGCACTTGTAGCAATGGACCGAACACTCGCCACTACTTCTTTCCAACAGCTACTACTACGACTGTCCCAGTTCATGTTTCCTTTTCCCCTTCTTCCTTCATGTGGATGCTACGATTCTCTGAGTTTAGTCGTTTGGGGAAGGAGAGGAGGAGAAAGTAGTGGAGGTAGGGCTAGAGAACAGGGTCAGAGGCGTTGGAGGTGTTCCAGTCACTACTGGAATAAACGGGCTCTACTAAATGCGCAACATCCGCCTCATGGGCTGGTTTCACCACAAGGAAGCAACAATGAGCCTAGTGAACCAGCTAAAGTAACTCAAACAGCTCGTAGAGGTGGAAATGGTCGAAACCCGAGAAGAGCTTCATGTAATTGAGGTGTACTCCGATCATGATGGTGTCGAATAACCCATCGTTGCGTCCTGCCACCAGTCCCAAGACCCATGTAGATGCGCATGGCACAACACCAGTAGTTAGCTGCGAGCTTTGTGGGACCTTGATGGAGGGAGTGGAATTCACGCAGCTGGGCCGGCTTTGTTGCATGGGTCTTCACAAAAATCAGTGTCGTTGCCAAATCTTAGCCTCGATTGGGGGCGTTCTGGTCCCGGTCCCTGCCATAAGTAGGAAGGGGAAAATTCCAACTACAGTCTCCTAGGGCATGGCATAGAGAAGACAGGACATCACTCTCGCTGCTATCTACACCTGGCAAGCGTCAATTGTCTGGTACTGGCTATGGTAACAGGGCCACATACACGTGTAAAGCAAAAATGTGAGGCGCAAGTTTCAGGTACAACCTTCAGGCACAAGTATCGGGCACACATATCAAGCACAATGATGAGGCACAAAAATCAGGCGCAAGTAAATGGCACAAGTTTCAGTGACCGGTATCAGGCAAAGTGTCAGACACAAGTTATAGGTACAAGCATGAAGCACAGTTATCAGGTACAAGGATCAGGCACAAGATCAGGTGCAAGGAAAGGGCACAAGTATCATTGAAAAGTATTAGGCAAAAGTATCAGACACAAGTATTAGGAACAAGTTATAGGTACAAGTATGAAGCACAATTATCAGGCACAAGTTTGAGGCACACGTATCGAGTAAAAGTCTGAGGCACAAGTATCAGGTCCAAGTATCAAGCAAAAGTATCAAGCACAAGAATCAGGCAGAGGTATCAGGCATGAGTATCAGACACAAGTATCATGCACAAGGATGAGGCACAAGAATCAGGCACAAGTATCAGGCAAAAGTATCAGGTACAAGTATCATGCACACGTATCAGGTACAAGTATGAGGCACAAGTATGAGGCACAAGTATGACGCGCAAGTATGAGGCACATGTATCAGGCCGAATAATCAAGTACAAGTATCAGGCACAAATACGGGGAACAAATACCAGGCAGAATGATCAAGAACAAGAATCAGCCACAAGTATCAAGCAAGTTTCAGGCACAAGTAGCAGGCACAAGTATCAGGCTCAAGTAGCAGGCACAAGTATCAGGAACATGAATCAGGCACAGGAATCAGACCCAACTATAAGGCACAAGTATCAGGGACAAGTATCAGGCACCAGAATCACAGACAACTATGAGGCGCAACTCTCAGGCACAAGAAAAGGGCACAAGTATCAGGGACAAGGATCAGGCGCAAGTCCCTTGACTAAGGGCACAAGTATCGGGCACAAGTATGAGGAACACGTATGAGGAACAACCCTAAACCCTAAGTATCAGGTGCAAGTCAAGGGCAGAAGTATCAGGCACAAGTATCAAGCACAAGTATGAAGCACAAGTATCAGGCGCAAGTATTGGGCATAAGTTTTAGGCACAAGTATAAGGCACAAGAAATAGGTAAAGGTATCAGGCAAAAGTATGAGGCAGAAGTATCAGGGACAAGAATCAGGCACACATACCAGGTACAACTATCACAAGTAGCACGCACAAGTATGAGGCAGAAGTATCAGGCGCAATTGTCAGGCACAAGCATCAGGCAAAATTTTGAGGCAGAAGTATCATGCACAAGTATCAGGCCAAACTATGAGGCACAAGTATCAGGCACTAGTATCAGGCACAAGTATCAGGCGAAAGGCAAGGGTACAAACATCAGGCACCAGTATCATGTACAATCATCAGGCACAAGAATTACCCAAAAGTATGAAGCACAACACTTAGGTGCAAGTCTCAGGCACATGTATTAGGCACAAGTACCAGGCACCAATAAAAGGTACAAATATGAGGCCGAAGTATTCAGAATGAATATCAGGCTCAGGTATTTGGTACACGAATGAGGCACAAGCATTGAGAGACTCACTACCTTTCAAATGCAACTGGAATCACGTCGAAAGATGGATGCATCAGTGCGCTAGCCTTGAAACTCCATGGCATCAGTTTTCGAAAAAAAGCCAACGGTGTCTAAGGGTAGCAAGAAAGAGAGGGGAGGAGCGAGGCTCGACTTTCAAGCCTTGCGTGACCAGTGTGCCGGCGAGCAAGCGAGCAAGCGAGCGAGCGATGCTTGCCTTGCTCGCTCGCTTGCTGCCTTGGCCCAGGGCGTACTCGCCCTTGATGTTCATTCTTTCTAAGTTTCCTATATGCCCTGTTAATGCTAGATACCTAACGAAACACACACACAAGCAAACCCGGTTCCTGAGGTGAGTAACATGATGCACCAGCACAGTAGATAAACTCTAGTAAAGCAAGATCAATCAACTATGGAATAAAACTTGAGACTTCGATTCCGATGGGAGAAGATTGGAGCGACAGGTGTGGGTGGAGGGCTTGGGACCACGCCGAGAGTAGTCACGTAGCCTGAGAGCGGTCTCAGTGCACGATCCTTCGAGAGTATTTGAGCTGGAAAACCTAGGCAGCAAGTTGGGGCAGCATGCATTGTTGATGCAGCATGTGGGCTTCCACGCTCATTGCTTAAGTTTGCTGCCCCCTCAGTGTGCTGCTCTAGAGTCTAAGTCTGGAAGCTCTGGGTTTGTTACTCAGAAATGCGTGCGCCAGTGTTAGCGCCAGAAAGCAGCTGAAAACTGAAAGTGACTGATTAGGAATGAAGAATGAGCAACAATGGGAGACTCCTCCAAGTCCCCCCTAGTAGTGTAGAACTTGTTACTCGGCTAACCAGCCAATCAGAAAACAGTCTAGGACCTATTTTCTGGCAGGCAGGGTTTTCTCGGTGAGCCCTGCTAGACGCTCGACAGCCCAAAACCCGGGCGTCGTCCGTTTTACCTAAAAACTGGACCATACCATAATACCGCCGCTGCTAATGCAGTCGTGCGGCCAGAATCAGCTACAAAAATAGCAGTAAAGAGTTATGGCTGCCCAAACCCAGGCAGTACCTACAACAATCAACGATGCCAAACAGGGCCATACAGCAGGAGACATAGACCCTAGGCACCGCATGATGCTGCAGATGCAATGCCACAGCAAGACACAACGCTAGGTGCATGCAGACAGCATCTGCAGTGGCAGTGATTGTAGGTGGCCCGACCACCGAGGAGGCCTGCCAATGGAGCTTAGCGCATCGCCAGAGGGAGGAGGCTCCAGCGACGGGTGAGTGGGCCTGAGCGTGTGTCGGCTCCACCGAGCGACACTCCAGCAGCGTCAAGTCTCGCCGTCAGTCATCTGCACGCCGATGTACACAAGCCGGGAGGACACAACAGAGTACAATGAGAGATGCATGAAAACAAACACTCCCCCATGACTCACGGGCGTAGTGCACATGTGCGGGCAGAGACACAGTCAACAACCAAACTCCCCTAGGCCAAGCAGAAACGCAAGCAGGGACAGAGAGAGTCACTCACGGATGCATGCCGACTGAACTCACAGCCTTCTTGAACGAGTCGCCCTTCAGTGCCTTGGTCAAGAAATCAGCCAACTGTCGTGGTGTCTCAACCCACACGATGCTCATGCTGCCGTCATGCAACAACGAACACACATAGTGATACTCAATGTTGATGTGCTTTGTGCGTGTGTGATGCACACCGTCATTGTTGGCGATGGCCATGGCACTCTCATTATCATAGTGCAACGTGATGGATGTGACGGACTGACGTAACTCGGACAACAGACGATGCAACCACACACTCTCACTCGCGCCTGAGCCAAGAGTAATGTACTCAACCTTAGCAGTGCTATGTGCAACGCACCCCTGCTTGCCACTACGCTAGGATACAACTGTGCGGCCAATCAGAAAGATCCAGCTTGTGCGGCTCTTACAGTCCGGACTGCCGGTCCAGTCACTATCGGTGTAGCCCACATCGACAACAGACGGCTGACAGCGGAACATGAGACCTCGCCGAGGAGTCGAGATGACATAACGCAGTACTCGGATCACGGCCTTGTAGTGGAGGTGACGCAACCCCTGAGAGAACTGTGCTAGGAGGTTGACAACGAACGCGATGTCTGGGTGCGTCGTCGTCGCTAGGAACATCAGTGACCTGATGACTCGCAGGTACGTGGTCACGTCAACTGGCTCCCCCACAACGGCTGGGTTAGGACTCTTCAGCTTCACCTGGCCATCGGGTGACATGGGTGAGGATGTGATCGGCACAAGTGGCAGGTCCTCCGCAAAGCGGGTGGACAGTTTCTGCACATAGGCGGCCTGGTGGATGTGCAGGACGCCCTGGGAGCGATCATGCTCAAGCTCCATGCTCAGGAAGACTCTGGCAGATCCAAGGTCCTTCATCTAGTAGGCGGCGTGCAGCAGGTCCTTGACACGCTGGATGGCAGCCGTGTTTGGCGACGCAATGAGCAGATCGTCGACGTAATTAAAAAAGTCAGCGGTGAAAGTCTGGCTTCGCGGACTGACAAACAGTGCGGGGTCAGCGGTGCTGCGTTGGAGCCCGCCACGAAGGAGCGTGTTGCTGATTTCTTGGTTCTAGCACTGAGGCAACTGCCTCAGGCCATAGAGGGCCTTGCACAGTCGCCAGACTCTCCCAGTGCCATCGTCAAAGCCTAGGGGCTGCACCATGTAGAGCTCCTCACCCTCCAGTGAACCATGGAGAAAAGCGTTGCTCACATCCATCTGATTCAACTCCCACCCATGCTGGGCGACCGGGCTGAAGAGTGCCCTACTAGTGGAGAACCGGCCAACTGGGGCAAAGATCTGGTCATAATCAACCCCAGGAATCTGGGCAAACCCCTTGGCTGTAAGGCGAGCTTTGTACTTGTCCAAGGACCCGTCGGGTTTCCACTTGTGCCGAAAGACCCACTTGGCTCCGATGGCCTTTCGTCCTGGAGGAGGGTCAACGAGGTCGTACAAGTGGTGCTGTTGGATGGTGGCAAGCTCATCGACGCCGGTAGCGTGCAGCCTTTGGAGAGGTTCGTGCCTCGCGCAAGGTGTCTCGGTCCTCTGGGCGTGCTGTGGAGCGGACTGAGAGAGCATGTGCATCTCGAGCCCCCGGTGGGATGCGCGTGAGTGCAGCCACGACAACGTACCGATGCTCATGATGAAGCATGGCATGGCCCAGTGCAGAGCTCGGGTGAAGGTCTGCAATGATGGCCGAGGTGGTCAAGCCGAGGGCCTTGGTGCCAAGATCCCCACTCATGATCGTGGGAGTGGAGGAGACACGTAGAGCCACGGGGGGTCAAGGCGCCATGGAGCGTGGTGCGACGGTCTACATGCTCACCGACAGTCTGGGTCGGAGGCTGCCACATGGGCCACGCGTGTAGCGTGGCAGGGCAGGCGATGGCACTGAGTCCGCCGGGACAATGGAGGCGGATGGGGTTGCTGGCCCAGAGGGGCCCGCGAATGTAGCCGGGGCTGCTGGCCCGACTGGAGCGACTGGAGCTGCTGGCCTGGAGGGGCCAACGGTCGCAAGTGGAGCTGCCAGTCCGGAAGGACCAGCAGATGCGACTGGAGCTGCTGGTCTGGAGGGACCAGCGGACGAGACTGGGGCTGCTGGCCCGAAGGGACCAGCAGATGCAACTGGGGCTGCTGGCCTGGAGGGACCAGTGGACGCAATAGGGGCTGCAAGCCCGGAGGGACCAGCGGACGCAACTGGGGCTGCTGGCCCGGAGGGACCAACGGAAGCGACTGGTGTTGCCGACCTGGAGGAACCAGCGGACGCGACTGGGGCTGCCGGCCCGGAGGGACTAGCGGATGCGACTGGGGCTGCTGGTTTAGAGGGACCAGCGGACGCGACTTGGGCTGCCGGACCGGAGGGACCAGCGGATGCAACTGGGGTTCCTGGCCCGGAGGCTTCAATGGACAAAACTGGGGCTGCCGGGTCGGAGGGACAAGCGGACGCGACTGGGACTACTGGCCCGGAGGGATATGTAGACGCGACTGGGGCTGCCGGCTAGGAGGGACCAGCGGCCGCGACTGGGGCTGCCGGCTTAGAGGGACTAAAGGATGTGTCATCCGAAAGCGGCAGGGCAGTGGATGGACTCACCACTCCCCCACGTGACGGGATGGACACGGAGAAGCCGGAGTGAATGAGGTCGTAAGGAAACAGGTCCTCAAAGAAGAGGGAGTCTCGAGACTCAACAATGCAGTGACTGGAGGGATCTTAGAAGCGCCAGGCCTTGGACTGATGAGAGACACAGAGGAACGTGCAGGGACGTCCGCAAGGGGCGAGCTTGTCACCCTGTTGCGGGACGGGCAGCCACACAATGGCCACGCAGCCCCAGACGCGAGCCGGGCGAGGTCAGCTCGCTGACTGGAGCAATGCTGTTACGGTGTGGACTGGCGAGGAAGGGGACCGTGGGGAATCCGGTTCCAGACCCAGGTCATGTAGGCCATGGCTTCAAAATAGAAGCCATCGGAGAGACCAGACTCGACGCGCGTGGTGCAGACAGCGTCGGCCATGGTACGGTTCCACCGTTCGAAGACACCGTTCTGGGCGGGCGTGTAAGGCGCGAACGTCTCATGGTGGACGCAACAACACCGTGCCAACACCACGTGAGTGTACAACGTCCATGCTCATGCGGCCAAGGGCAGTGACACACAGTAGGCTGAGCTCAAGACCAGGGACTAAGAGGACATCGGTCAGAAAGACGTCACCAGAGGGACCACGGAAACGAACGACGCCAACACCATGGACAGGCAACACCTGGCCAGAGCCTGTCTGGAGACCGAAGACATCGCCTACAAGACCGAGAATTCTAAAGGCCTCACAAGAGGCTGTCATGTGATGCGTGGCCCCGGAGTCGATGATCCAGGTCTCAGCAGGGTCCTGGACCGGGGTCGCTAGATCGCTAACAGTCACGTGGCAGCAAGCAAGGGACGCGGTCGTGGTGGAAGGAGGCGCAAACCAAGACTGCCAATTGTCAAGCCAAGCAACGTCGTCATGGGAAGGGGTAGCGGAGACCATGAGAGACAACGAGACAGACGGGGAAACAGGGCACGACCATAGCTCAGTCTCAGTCATACAGGGCTGGACAAGAGAGCAAGAAGTGATGCAACTCACACTTCCCTGGGGAGGAGGGCGAGGCAGGCCGAGCTTGAGCGCGATGAACTACTCCAGCTGGTGCTCACGAGAGGATGGCTTGGGAGTGTAGAAGGAGTGCGGGGTGACAACGCCAGAGCCCGGGTAGAAGGATGACTGTGCCGGTGCCGACGGGTGCGACGCTGGTGGCGGCGGGACTGGCGAGGCAACCGGGGTGGTGGAGCTACTAGACGAGGCCGAGGTGTCAAAGACAACGATAGCTACGGCGGTAGAGGCGAGACAGCGCTCGCGCTGGCGACGCATGGTGGCGATGACGCGCGCCTCGTCTGTCGGTAGAGGGCACGTGTACCACCCGTGCCCGGGCTGGCCACAGTTGTGGCAGACCGAACCGCCACCACTGGACCCAGTTGACAGTTGCTGCTGCTGCTGCTGACCCTTGCCTTTCTTGTTTCGATGCTTCTTCTTCCTCGACGATGATGAGGTAGATGCGGCGGGGGAGGCGATGGCCACGGAGGCGAAGACAGGGGCAGCGGCGGTAGGGGAGGCGATGGCCTCCGTGCGCTGGAGTCGGGACTCCAGATGAGCTTCCTCAATCCGGAGGAAGATCTCCTATGCCCAGGTCATGAGGGTGCCCTTGGCCGCCATGGTGGAGAGGACGTCGTTAGGGTAGTAGACGAAGACGTCCGCATACGCGTCAATGGTACCGCGCTTGATGGTGAGGAACGCGGCCAGAGGGGGTGGGGTAGAGGTCCCGAGGCGACAAAGGATGTCCTCTGCCCGTTGCCAGTAGGAGGTGACCGTCTCGGTTTCCCTCATGTGCACGGAGTTGAACTCCCGCAGCAGGCGGCTGGTCTCAGCCTCGCTAGATAGGCAATGGGGATGAGTGAGGACGTGCCACGCGGCTGTAGGGTCTGGGGTGGCGCCAGCGGTGAAGTCGCCTAAGAAGGGCTTGAGGGTGAGGCGGGAAGCCGAAGGAGCGACAGGGAATAAAGCACGGACGGCGCGACCAACGTCATGTAACTGGTTGGCCAGGGTGGCATCCTACGGCAGGGTGTAGTATGCCCACAGGCCCTCGACCTGCGCCCAAATCCGGAAGATGAGCTCCCAACTCCGGAACTGCTCGCCGGCCTAAAAACGGAGACGACGACGTCTCAAAGTCCTTTTGCCTGCGGCTGACACCCAGAGTGTGGCCAAGGACGGAGGTCACTGTCTGCCGCTGGAGCTGAGTCTAATGCTGCGCTAGGTAGTACGTGGCAGCAGACATAGCTAGGCTGCCATGCCTTGGAGGGGTGAATGATGGCTGCGCACTGGGGACAATCTGAGAGACCAACGGCTGCAGTGCAGCAAGCTGCTGCGTCAGGGCGGCGAGCTATTGCTGAAGAGCAGCGAGGGGGTCAGGGTTGTCGCCAACAATGCCAGAGGGCTGCTGCCGCTGCTGCTCCTACTGCTGTTGCTATTGCTGCTTCCGCTGCTGCTGCATCTCCTACTGCTCCTGCTGCTCCTGCTACTCATGCTTCTCCTACTGCTCTTGTTGCTGCTGGTGCTGCTGCTGCTACCGCTGCTGCTCCTACTGCTACTGCTGCTGTCGCTTTTGCTGCTGTTGCTGCTGCTCCTGCTACTACTGCAGCCGCTGTAAGAAAGGGGGGATGGGGGTCCCCCCAACAAAGGAGGACCCCTCCCTAGTGGGGCTACCAGCCATGGTGTGATGCCCTTTCGTTTTTTTTGGTTTTCTTTTTCTGGTTTTTTGTTTTCTGTGTGGTGCTGACGTCAGTAGTGACGTGTATTGAGGGCGGTGGACGTCCGGTCCGCCCTTAGGTTTGCTTCCCCCTTCCCTTGTCCCCCCTTTTTTTTGTGAGTTGATGTCGTCAGTAGTGACATGAGCAGCGGGATGCTGACATCAGCAATGGCGGTTGCTGGGGCCGCTGCTCCAACTGCTGTTGCTACTGTTGTAGCTGCTGCTGCTGTAGCTTCTACTACGATCGCTGCTGTTGCTACTACTGCTGTTGGTGCTACTGCTGATGTTGTTGCGGTTGGTGTTGCTGCTGCTGCTGCTGTTGCGGTTGCTGCTGCTAGTGTTGTTACAGCTGCTGCTGCTGCTCCTACTACTACGGCTGCAGCAGCTGCTGCTGCTGCTATGGCTGTAGTTGTAGCAGCAACTACTGCTAGTGCGGGCTACTACGGCTGTTGTGGCGACTGTAGCAACAAAGGCAGCTGCTGCAGCCGCGGCAGCAAAGCTTGTGGGGTTGGGGATTCTTTTTCCTTGCATGTTTGTTCTCTTTTCTTGTTTGTCACAACGAGCAGCTGCCCGTTGCTAGGTGCGAGCAGCGAGCTGCTGTTCGCTGGTACCGAGCTGCTGCTTGCTGGCAGCAACGGGCTGCTGCTCGCTGCTCGCTTGCTGTGGGCAGCGAGCAGCAGCAGCCGCCGCTGGTAGCTACTTGCTGCAGCTGCTGTTGCAGCTGGCTTCTGCTACGGCTCGTTGCTGCAACTGCTGTAGCCTGCTGCTGCTGCTGCACGCTGTTGTAGCCGCTTCTTGCTACCGCTGCTGCTCGCTGCTGCTATGGACTGTTACTACTGCGAGCTGTTGTTCCGGGCTGCTGCTGTTGCGAGCTGCTGCTTCTGCATGCTGCTACTGCTGCTGCACGCAGTTGCTGCTGGCTGCTGCTGCCATTGCTCGCTGCTGTTGCGTGCGACTGCTGCTCCTGCAGACTGCTGCTGCTCCGTGTTGGTGCCAGTCACTGCACCTGGGTGACATTGCAGCGTGCGTCGTCGCCCGTAGGCATTGGACGTGGCCTGCCGCTCACCTCCTCGCATCACGCATGGGAGTCAGTGCTACCAAAAAATTTTGGTAGCATTTCCCCTGGCCCAGTGGCCATGGGAAAAAATCTGACGCCGCCACCAAGCGGGTCAATGCTGGCGGAAAAAATCCGGCAGCATTTTCCCTACACTGGCACGTATGGGGGTCCGTTGGCGTTGTCTGGCACTTGTATGCCAGTCTTCTGGTGCTGCTGCTACGTTTTTGCTCTGATACCAAGCTGGAAAACCTAGGCAGCAGGTTGGGGCAACATGCGTTGTTGATGCAGCATGCGCGCTTCCACGCTCGTTGCTTAAGTCTGCTGCCCCCTCAGTCTGCTGCTCTAGAGTTTAAGTCTGGAAGCTCTGGGTTTGTTACTCAGAAACGTGCGCACGCCAGTGTTAGTGCCAGAAAGCAGCTGAAAACTGAAAGTGACTGATTAGGAATGAAGAATGAGCAACAATGGGAAACCCCTCAAAGTCCTTGCTCCCCCCCAGTAGTGTAGAACTTGTTACTCAGCTAACGAGCCAATCAGAAAATAGTCTAGGACCTATTTTCTGGCAGGCAGGGTTTTCTCGGTGAGCCCTGCCAGACGCTTGACAGCCCAAAACCCGGGCGTCGTCCGTTTTACCTGAAAACTGGACCATACCATGATAACGCCGTTGTAAACGCAGTCGTGCGGTCAGAATTAGCTAGAAAAACAGCAGTAAAGTGTTATGGCTGCCCGAACCCAGGCAGTGCCTACGACAGTCAACGATGCCAAACAGGGCCATACAGCAGGAGACATGGACCCTAGGCACCGCGTGATGTTGCAGATGCAATGCCACAGCCAGACACAGCGCTAGGTGCATGCAGACAGCATCTGCAATGGCAGTGACCGCCGGCGGCCCGACCACCGAGGAGGCCTGCCGATGGAGCTGAGCGCATCGCCAGAGGGAGGAGACTCCAGCAACGGGTGCGTGGGCCTCAGCGTGCGTCGGCTCCACCGAGTGACACTCCAGCGGCGTCAAGTCTTGTCGTCAGTCATCTGCACGCCGATGTACACAAGCCGGGAGGACACAACAGAGTACAATGAGAGATGCACGAAAACCAACAATTTGGTCTCAGTGTGAGTCTCCACTGATCTCAAGATCACCATGCCCTACGCACCCAAGGACATATGTGTGAGAAAGATAGAGGATATGGATTAACACGCCCCCTTGGCCGAGGGTGCAAGAGGCATGCACCCAAGTTGATGCAGTTGAATAGTTATTGAGGATGATGTGACAGACTTTGTGAGGAAATCTGCCAGTTGCTCAGCACCACTGATGCCACACACATGGACTGCACCCGCTCTGACTGCCTCGCGTACAAAGTGATGCTCTGCGCTTATGTGTTCCGTGAGTGGGTGCAACACTCCCTCATTCACTGTGATGTGACGTGCTGCTGAGCTGTCACTGTGCAATGAGACGCCCTGTTTGCGCTGTCGCACCACCCACAGAAAACCCCAACTCATCCAGCAGTCGACGCAGCCATATTGCTTCACATGAGGATTCCCCAAGCGCCATACATTCAGCTTCAGCCACACTTATTGCCACACAAGACTGCTTTGCGCTGCGCCAAGAGACTGCTGTGCCCGCAAGGCAAAGAACCCACCCGCCCCTGCTGCGTGCTGCTTTGTCATGTGCATAGTCACTGTCACAGAAACCATCCAACAGAGGAGCTTGCGATGGGGATGAAACAAGACCAACAGTGGAGGTTTCCAGCATGAATCGCAACAGTTTCAGGAGTGTCTTCTGATGAGTAGTGCAGTGGTGCTGGTTGAACTGAGCAAGCGTGTTGACTGCGCAGGCTATGTCCAGCCGTGTGGTAGTGGCTTGATAGCACAGGCTGCCAAGTATCTGTCTGTACAGTGTGGGTTCAGTTTCGGGTCTGTAGTCAGTGGTGTTTGGATCCAGTAAGTGTGCGTAGACATCCGGACTCATGGGTGCGCACTGTCCAGGATGATGCCGTAGGAGGTGTGCAAAGTGTGCAGTGAGATGAGCGATGAACCGTCCTTGATACAGGGAGAGGGTGTGTGCCTTGCGGTCCCGTGTTATGGTCATGCCCAAGAATTCATGTGCCTCTCTAAGGTCTGTCATGCATTAGTGTGCAGTGAGCAGTGCTTTAGTGTCGCACACAAGAGTGAGAGAGGGGGAAAGAATGAGCAAGTCATCCACATAGACAGTGAGGGCAACCAGTCCCTTTTATGTCCAGCGCAAGAAGAGAGAGGGATCAGACATGCTTTGGGTGAACCCACATTTGTTCAATGTGCGTTTGATTTCTTTGTTCCAACACCTTGGTGCCTGCTTCAAGCCATAGAGAGTTTTAAGGAGCAGCCACACTCTGTCTGTACCGTCCTCAAACCCTTCTGGTTGCTGTACATAAAGTTCTTCTTCCAGTGGTCCATTGAGGAATGCATTTTTCACATCCATTTGATGCACTTCCCAATCCTCAAGAGCTGCAATCCCCAGAAAGATCCCACTACTTGTGTATTTTCTAACTGGTGCATACGTGTCAGTAAAATCCTGGCCGGGAATTTGGTGGAATCCCTTGGCTACCAACCTGGCTTTGTATTTGTCTATCATGCTGCCAGGTTTCTCTTGAGCTTGAAGATCCATTTCATGTCGATGGCCTTGCGACCTGGTGGGAGCGGGACAAGTTCAAATACCTTGTGCTCCAGCAGAGCGTTGATTTCATTAGCTATGGCTTGTTCCCATTGTTTTGCATCAGGGCGCCCCCTTGCTTCAGCAAGGATGGTCGTTTCAGTCTGCTCCGGTTGAGGATAATGTGTGCTTACCACATTGTAAAACTGTTTGTAGTTCACCCGAGGCAGGTTTCTAGAGGACCTACGCGGCTCCACCGGGGCAGGTTCCTTGATCTCTCTTGACAGTTCGGCCGAGCTCAAAGGTCGCAGACCAGGAGGGGAAAGAGTGCTCTGGCTCTGGGAGCCCTCCGAGCTTGTAGTCTCAAGATTTGTGGGGGTTAATAAGTCTGTGGGAACAGGGGAACCTGTCTGTGGTGTGGGAGTGGGTGCAGGAGCGTTTTGCACGGGTGCTGTCCTTTGAGGAGTGAAGACAGGTACACTTACGTGCTCAGGGTAGTGTTGGGGTACAGAGAGCTGTGGGACATGCCTAAGGGTGAGGAATGCCTTGTATGGCATGTGCTCCAGGAAGGAAGCGTCCCGACTCTCCAAAAAACAGTGACTGACCGGATCCCAAAATCTCCATGCCTTGGGGCATGGGACACTGCAACAAAAACACACCACTTTTCTATAGGGCTCAGCTTGTGTGGTCGCTGTTGTTCTGGAAGCCACACACAAGCCATGGTTCCCCAGACTCTTGCTGGTCGCAAGTCTGCTTGTTTTTTGAACCATCGTTCCCACGGTGTGACCGAATTTGGCAGTGGACCTTGGGGTATCCTGTTCCACACCCAAGTGATGTACTTCACTGCCTCTTCCCAAAACCCAAAGGTGAGACCAGATTCAGTCAGAAGCGTGTGCAGTGCATCTCCCAACGTGCGGTGCCACAGCTCAGCGACACCGTTCTGTTGAGGGGTGTAAGGGGCAGTGGTTTGGTGCACTATGCCAGTTCCTTTCAGTTCTGTGGTTAGTGTGCCCAAGAATTCACCCCCTCTATCCATGCGAAGTACCTTACGGCTGCACCCAGTTTGACGTTCAACATGGGGAATCCATTCAGCGATGGCACACTGGGCATCAGCTTTTGTGTGAAGCAGAAATGCCCAGCGAAAGTGACTATAGTCATCAGTCAATTTCAGTATGTATTGTGTTCCATACTGGAGGGAGGGGAGAGGCATGGGTCTAGTCAGGTCTGCATGTACCAACTCCAGTGGGGAGATGCTGTCATGTTCAGACTTGGGAAAGGTTTTTCTGTGTGACTTCCCTTCATGACATTCAAGACAAGTATTGTTCTTCAGTCCTTGTGGGCAGTCTACAGGTTTCAGTCCGTGCGCCGGTGTGTGTTTGAGCAGCTCCGTCACCAGTTCCTTTTCAATGTGTGCAAGATGCCTATGCAGCAGATCGGTGTGATGTACATCCGTGTAAGTCATGATGTGCAGTTGTGGGTATGGAGACCCAATGCATGGGAACAGTGTGAGCCTGTAGAGCATGTCAGCATGCAGTGGCCCGTCTACCAGCAATGATCCACTACCATCAAAGAGCGAACATCGCTGATTTTGCATTAGTGCGGACATGCCTGCTTGACGATAAAGTTGACCCCCAGACAACAAGTTCACCTTCAGTCGGGGTACATACAACACTCCAGTCAGCCATATCGCCCCTCTCGGCGCTTGCAATGCAATCGTGCCCACACCTTCCACCCACAGCACTTCCCCAGATCCCGTACGCACCCCATCAATATCATGCACAGAATACAGTGACAGACACAACTGACAATGTGGCGAAATGTGATGTGATGTTACAGTGTCATACAACCACTCATGCATGGGTAGGGCGTGTGAGGTGGTGACATGCGTGTGACCTAACTTCTGACCTGCTGCTGGTGGTGCTGTTGGTGGTGCGATCGGCATCAGCTCCTCAGATGGCGGCCACACTGAGTCTGGAGCAGCCCCTCTGACTGTGGCTGTCCCTGTCTGCTCCCATGCATGGACTGCCCGGGCTAGAGGTGGAGTCGCCTCTACGGCATGGGAGGAGGAACGTACAACCCCAGGTACGGTGGTATTGGAAACGGTTGCGGTCCTGGGAGAATTTCCGGTTAGATCGGCAGCTATGGTGGTGCACTGTAGGTCACTTCTGCAACTGGTGGATGCATGCGGGTGGTATTCCATAGCCGCCCTGCAGGTACGACTACGCTGGTGCTGGGATTGGAGGCTGCAGCCACTGCCGCTGCTGTTGCTGATGCTGCTGCTGGGCGTACTGGGGCTGCTGCTGTTGCTGCTGCTGCTCCAACATTCGATGCTGAAGTGTGGGGCAAGAGCACCAGAAGTGGTCTGCCTGACTGAAATAGCTACAAGTAGTCGTACTTGTAGCTATTCAGAGTTGCGGCTGCGACCACGTCCTCGTCCTCCGCCCCCTTGAGATTGACGGGTACCGGTGCCCCACCTCTATGCAGTGGTGGCACCCCCCTGTGTGACCGCCACCACTGAGACTGGTGGGTGTAGGCGGTGGGGGTCGCTGCACTGGACTCACGTTGCTCTCCTTTGAGGATGTCCTCATAGTTCCAAAGCTGCCTGTAGACAACTTCGAGGTCTGTATTCTTGACCTCTGCAACCGGCGTGCGGCGGAAGTAGTCTCACCAAAATTCCTTGTAGGCTTCTCCAAGGTGGAGGAGCACTGTGTCGAGCCACTCAGAAATCCAGCACGATGCCCCCAGCCCCACGATGCGGCGTTGCAGATCCATTGCTTCGTCCCAGTAGTCCGACACCAGTGCGCCTGGTTTGGGGTAGAACGTGCGCAAGTTGTCTCGAAGGGTCACTAACAGCGCCATCCCTTGCTCTTCCTGCCGCTTCAGCAAACTCTGCCAGGTTTCATACGGCCGGGCAGCGCCACTCCGGGGGTCGGCGGGATTTTCTCCTCGGTCCCCTTGAAAAAATTGTCGAAGGGAGTATCCTTGCGGGTCTAGGAGAGCCCGCACAAGGGCGTTGTAGGCTATTAGCAGTGTCCTGTCACTAGTTTCTGCAGCAGGGCACTCGAGGAAGCAATCCTCAAGTCCGTGCTCCTTAGCCACAAAAGAAACAGTTCCTTCCATGTGAGGAAGTCACGGGTCCCAAGAGCGGGCGGTGTGAGGTCGCGATGAAAGCCGAGTCTGTCGATGTCCTGCCACATCACCGCTGCTGAGGTGGTTCCCTGGCCGCTGGCAGAGCGACCCTCATTGGCACTTGGGCGACTGTCACCGTCGGCGCGGTCCCCATTGCTTCCTTGCGGCTCCTACATTGTGCGTTGAGCAAATGTCTCCTAGCTCCTCCGCACTGGCGCCTAAAATTAGCCTGGGCTGGCTCTCTTGCCCCCTGACCGTCACTAGGGAGGGCTGGCGGCTTCTCTTCCGTCGCCCCTTTCTTCCCTCTCTTCACCTCTTAACTCCTCTTTTTCTAGTGCTGCTCCAGTAGCATCTACAGCCCTGGGCGACCTCAATGACCATGCACTATTCCTTAGGCACTCCAGGCCGCGTCGGCCCTTAGGGGGTCGACGTTTTTTCCTCACTTCCTCGCAGCTGCCAACTTCGCAAATCCGGATCTGTCGGCGTTTAATATTTCTGGCCATTGACTGAGCTCTGATACCATGAGAGACTCACTGCCTTTCAAATGCAACTAGAATCACGTTGAAAGATGGACGTATGAGTGCGCTAGCCTTGAAAATCCATGGCGTCAGTTAAAAAAAAAAAAAACTAAGTGTCTAAGGATAGCGAGTAAGAGAGGGGAGGAGCGAGGCTCGACTTTCGAGCCACGCGTGGCAAGTGTGCCGGCAAGCTAGCGAGCAAGCAAGGCTTGCATTACTCTCTCGCTCGCTGCCTTGGCCGAGGGCGAACTCGCCCTTAATGTTCATTCTTCCCAAATTTCCTACATGCCCTATTAGTGTTAGGTACCTAACGAAACACACACAAGCAAACCCGGGTCTTCAGGTGAGTAACATGATGCACCAGCACAGTAGATAAATTCTAGTAAGGCAAGATCAATCAACTGTGGAATGAAACTTGAGACTTTGATGCCGATGGGAGAAGATTGGAGTGGCCGATGTGGGTGGAGGGCATGGGACCACGCCGAGAGGAGTCACATAGCCTGAGAGCGGTCTCAATGCACAATCCTTTGAGAGTATTTGGTCTCAGCGTGAGTCTCCACAGATCTCGGGATCACCATGCCCTGCGCACCCGAGGACACATGTGTGAGAAAGATAGAGGATATGGATTAACAAGTATTAGGCACCAAAACCAGGTACAAGCATAAGGCAAAATATCAGGCACGATTGTCAGTTGGAAGTAGAAGGCACAATTATGCGGCTTAAGTACCAGGCACAAGCATCAGGAACAATTATCAGGTGCAAGAATCAGGCACATGCATCAGGCACAAGTATCAGGCATAATTATCAGGTGCAAGTAAAGGGCCACCTTTCAGGCACCAGTATCACAGAAAGCATCAGGCACAATAATTAGGCACAAGTATCAGGCACACAAATCAATCACAAGTATCAGGCACTAAGATCGAGTGCGAGTCAATGGCACAACTGTTGGGAAGAATTTCCCCTGTGATCATTGAATTCGACGAATGGGCTGTTGCATAACTAGTTCAATGAAGTTTTCACTCTTTTTTTTGGTTTCAAATAGCAGTCCAGTTAAGGTATTTTTTTTCTTTTCATGACACATTCCAGAGACTGACATGAAAATTAGAATTTCCGAGCAGTCAAATTGACTGCTCGGAACTTCGAATGGTTGGACTGGTTGATTTTGGCTCGTCATAATTGACCTGTCAAGCCGGACCTTTCAGGTACTGTAAGAACCATTTGCATCAAAGTTAACGATTACTAAAGAATCAGGCACAGATATCAGGCACAAGTATTTGGCACAAGTATCATGTACCAGTATCCGGCAAAAGCATCAAGAAAAAAAATAAGGCATAATTAGCAAACACAAGTATCAGGCACAAGTATCAGGTACAAGTATCAGGCACAAGTATCATGCACAAGTCTAGGGCACAAGTATCAGGCGCAAGAACAAGGCACAAACATGCAGCTCAAGTATCAGGCACGTGTATCAGGAGTAAGTATCAGGCACAAGCATGAGGCACACGTATGAGGCGCAAGTAAAAGACACAAGTAATCAGTCACACGTATCAGACGAAAGTATCATTCACAAGTATAAGGCGCAAGTCAACGGCACGACTTCCAGGCACAAGTATCAGGCACACGTACCAGGCATTGGTATCAGGCACAATGATGGGGCACAAGCGTCAGGCACAAGAATCAGGCACAAGAATCAGGCACAAGTATCAGGCACAAGTATCAGGCACAAGTATCAGGAACAATTATCAATCACAAGTATCGGGCAAAAGTGTCGGGCACAAGTATGAGGGATTATTTTGTGGCTTAGGTATCAGGCACACTTATCAGGCCCTGGTATCAAGAAGTGATATCAGGGAAAAGAATCAGGCATAGATATGTGGTGCAAGTATCAGGCTCGAGTATCAGGCACAAGGATCAGGCAAAAGTATCAGGCACAATAATCAGGAACAAGTATCAGGCAAAATTATGAGGCTCAAGCATCAGGCGCAAGTCAAGGTCACAAGTGTCAGGCACAAGTACCAGGCACAGATATCAGGGGTATGTATTTGGCAAAAGTATGAGGGACAAGTATTAGGCAAAAGAATCAGGCACAAGCATCAGGTACAAACATCTGGAAAAAGTATCAGGCACAAGTACCAGTCACAAGCATCAGCTGCAAGTGTCAGGCGCAAGCATACAGCACCCGTGTCATGCACAAGCAACATGGAATCTATGAGACAAAGGCATCAAGCACAAGTATCAGGCAAAAGTACCAGGAAAAATTACGAGGCACAAGTATCAGGAAAAAGCACTAGACACAAGAATCAGGTAGAAGAATCTTGCGCAAGTATCGGGCACAAGTATTGGGCACAAGTACTAGGCAGAAGTAAGGTGCACAAACATTAGGAAAGAGTATCAAGCATAAGTATCAGGTGTAAGAATCAGGCACAATTCTCAGGCGCAGACATCAGGCACAAGTATCAGAAAAAAGGTATCAGGCACAAGTAGAAGGCATAGTTGAAGTGCACGAGTATTAGGCACAGGAATGAGGCACTAATAAGGTGCACACGAATTGGGCAAAAGTATCAAGCGCATGGATCAAGCACAAGTATGACGCACAGGTATTAGGCACAACCATCAGGCACAAGTATGACGCGCAGGTATTAGGCACAACCGTAAGGCACATGTATCAGGCCTACGAAGAATGCATAAATAAGAGGCGCAAATATCAGGCACAAGTATAAGGCACAAGTATGAGGCGTGAGTGTCAGGCATGGGTATCAGTCAAAAGTATGAGGTGCAAGCATCAGGCACAAAGTACCAAGCACAAGTCTCAGGCACAAGTATGAGGCACAAGTGTCAGGAAAATTTATCAGGCACACGTATCAGGCGCATGTATCAAGCAAAGTAACGATGCACAAGTATCGGGAACAAGAACCAGGCACACTTATCAGGCACAAGAAACAGGTACCAAAATCAGGCACTTGTATCAGGCGCAAGTATAACGCACAAGTAAGAGGCGCAAGCATCAGGCACATGGATAAGGCACACGTATCAGGCAAAAGTATCTTGCACAAGTATCATGCACATGTATAAGGCGCAAGCATCAGGCACAAGTATCGGGCCCAAGTGAAGTGCACAAGAATTGAGAGCAAGTATCGGCCACATGTTCTAAGCACAAGTATGACACACAAGCATTGGGCAGAAGAACCAGGCACGCATACCAAGCACAAGTATCAAGCAAAAACATCAGGCACAAGAATCAGGTGCAAGTGTAAGGCACAAGAAAGAGGCACAATCACCAGGAAAAAGTATAAGGCACAAATGTAAGGCATGAGTATCGGGCACAAGTATGAATCACAACTATCATGCACAAGTATCAGGTACAAGTCTAGGGCACAAGTAGGAGGCACAAGCAGCAGGTACAAGTATCATGCACAAGCATCAGCCATGAGTTTCAGGCAGAAGTATGATTTAAATGAATCAGTTGCAACTAACAGGAGCAAGTATCAGGCTCAAGTATGAGGCACAAGGATCATACACATGTATCAGGCACACCTATCAGGCACAATAATCAGCCGCAAGTACATTGAACTAGTTTTAGAAACAGAAGTGAATTACAAGTATCATGCACATGCATCAGGCACAAGTATCAGGCACAAGTAGCAGGCACAAGTAAAGTTTACAAGTATTAGGCAAATGTATCGGAAAAAATCATCAGGGACAAGCATCAGGCACAAGTATCAGGCGCAAGTACAAGGCACGAGTATCCGGCACAACTATCAGGTGCAATCATCAGGCAACAATATCAGGCACAAGTATCTTGCACAAGTGTTTGGAAAAAGAGTAAGGCACAAGTACTAGGTACAAGTATCAGACCTAAATATCAAAAACAAGTTTCAGGAACAAGCATTAGGCACAATTATCGGGCACAAGTGTCACGCAAAAGTATCAAGCACAGTTATCAGGTGCGAGTATCAGGCACAAGTATCAGGTGGAAGTGTCAGGCGCATGTTTCATGCACAAACATCAGGAACAAGTACCAGGCAAAACATCAGGAACATGTACCAGGCACAAATATCAGGAACAGATATCAGGTGCAAGTTTAAGGCACAAGTAGTGAGCACAAGTCACAGGCACAGGTGTCAGGCACAGTTTTCAGGCACAAGACTGAGGTACAAGGATCAGGCACAAGTTTCTTGCAAAAGAATCAGGCACAAGTATCAGGCGTAAACATGAGGTAAAGGCATCAGACACAAGTATCAGTATGAGCCACAAGTCCCAGGCACAAGAATAATGCATGGATTTTACGGACAAGTATCAGGTACTAGTATCAGGCACAAGAATCAGGCAAAGATATCAGGTGCATGTCTGATGCACAAGTAAACTGCACAAGAATCTGGCACGAGTATCAAACACACATATCAGGCTAACTATCAGTCACAAGGAACAGGAAGAAGTGTTAGGTGCAAGAATCGGATCAAAGTATCTGGCGCAAATGTCAGGTAAAAGTGTAAGGCACATGTATCAAGCACAAGTACGAGGCACAAGTATCGGGCACAAGTGCCAGGCACAACTATCAGGAAGAACTATGAGGCACAAGGATCAGGCAAACATATCAGGCACATGTATCAGGTGCAAGCACTGGGTAAACGTATCAGTCAAATGTAACAGTCACAATAATCAGGCACAAACATCAGCCACAAGTATCAGGCGCAAGTATCGTACACAAGGTTTGGACACAAGTATCATGCATAAGTCAAGGGCACAAGTATAAGGCACAAGTATCAGGTGCATGTATCAAGCACAACTATGAGGTAGAAGGATCAGGCACAAGTATTGGGCACAAGTAAATTGCACAAGTATAAGGCACACCTATCAGGCACAAGTATCTGGCACAAGTGTCTGGTGCAAGTATCTGGCAGAGTATGAGGCACAAGTACCAGGTAAAAGTATTTGGCACAGTTTTGAGGCGCAAGTCTCAGGCACAAGTATCAGCCAGAAGTATCAGGCACAAGTATCAGGCACAAGTATCAGCTGGAAGTATCAGGCACTTAGGCAAAATTATTAGGCACAAGTATCAGACACAAACACTAGGCACGAGTACCAGGGACAAGTATCTGGCACAACTACCAGATACAAGTATCAGGAACAAGTATCGAATACAAGCATCAGGCAGAAGAATAAGGAACAAGTATGAGGAGCAAGTATCAGGAACGAGTATCAGGCTTATGTATCAGGCACAAATATCAGGAACAAGTACTTGGCACATGTATCAGGCACAAGTATCAGGCACGAGTATCAGGCACAAGTATCAGGCACAAGTATCAGGCACAAGTATCAGGCACAAGTATCAGGCACAAGTATCAGACACAAGTATCAGGCACAACTAAGCATCAGGTACAAGTATGAGGCACAGGGATTTGGCAGAAGTATCAGGCACAAGGTTCACGAACAAGCATCAGGCACAAGAATCAGGCACAAGTATCCAGCGCAGGTAAAAAGCACATGTATGAGGTACATGTATCAGTCACAAGTATCTGGCACGAGTACCAGGCACATGTATCAAGCACAAGTTATAGGAAAATGTATCAAGACCAGTCATAAGGCACAAGTATCCGGCCTAAAAATCCGGCACACGTATCAGGCACATATACCAGGAAAAAACATTGGGCACAAGCATCAGGAAACACGTATCAGGTACGAGAATAAGGCACTAGTATCAGGCAAAAATATGAAGCACAAGTATCGGGCACGAGTACCAAGCACAATTAGCAGGCACAAGTATCAGGTACTAGTATTTGGCACAACTATAAGTCACAAGTATGAACCCCTGCTACTGAAGCCCAGCCACGTGCTCTGCAGCCTGAGGTTTGCACCTCATTATCGGGCTACTTCCACAAGCCCGGTAGTCATCTCCGACCACTGGCATGTAGGGCTCTACGAACAGCCAACTCGGTGTCCAAACGCCCCACTTGAAGTGTTGAGAGTGGTGAACCCACCAGGATGGCCCTTGGCTTGAGTGTCCAGGCACACTACACTGAGGAGCACCTAGCGTGCCCTGTCAGTCAGGAGCTGGTTTCCCATGAGTTCTCGGTAACTTGCAATGTCACACCTGACCTTGGTGGTCAGGTCGAGTCCGGAAGCGTGTATTTTGGACACCCAAACCTCTCCCTTGACGACGCCTGATCAAGGTGCGTTGTATCAGGAGCTCTTGGCTGAGGATGCAGAGCTGTGAGAAATAGCTAAGAGCCATCCATGAGTACTATGTGTATGAGCTTGTCGACCTCCCACCTGGACGGAAGGCTGTATAANGCCCGGTAGTCATCTCCGACCACTGGCATGTAGGGCTCTAAAAACAGACAACTCAACGTCCAAACGCCCCACTTGAAGTGTTGAGAGTGGCAAACCCACCAGGATGGCCCTTGGCTTGAGTGTCCAGGCACACTACACTGAGGAGCACCTAGCGTGCCCTGTCAGTCAGGAGCTGGTTTCCCATGAGTTCTCGGTAACTTGCAATGTCACACCTGACCTTGGTGGTCAGGTCGAGTCCGGAAGCGTGTATTTTGGACACCCAAACCTCTCCCTTGACGACGCCTGATCAAGGTGCGTTGTATCAGGAGCTCTTGGCTGAGGATGCAGAGCTGTGAGAAATAGCTAAGAGCCATCCATGAGTACTATGTGTATGAGCTTGTCGACCTCCCACCTGGACGGAAGGCTGTATAACTTAAGTGGGTCTTTTGTGAAAAGATGAAGCCTGGCTACACACTTGATACAAGGCTTGCTTGGCAGCCAAGGGCTTCTCACATGTGTAGATTTCACTAAAACCTTTGCACCGATTAGCCGCATGACCACTACTCGCATTGTGTTCAGAGTGGTCGCTAGAACTAGGAGATCACCTGCATGCTGACACATGTTGGCTACGTGTAGACTGACGCCGATCATCCATCTTTAACCAACGGAGAGTTGACAGCTTTAGAGCCATCCTGGTCTATGCACATGACATCCTGATCATGTCAATCAGGTCTTTGTCCATGGAGTCCATGAAGGAGGCTAAGGCAGTCCTCCAGGTTGCATAGAAAAAAAAGGACCTTGGTCTTGCAGCTGTTTTCCTCGGGATGGAGATCATGCACAATCATTGGCGGTGAACACTCTTTCTCCACCAAGTAAGTTATGCCCGTGTTTCCAGGGATCGTTTTGCTAGCCTTCTTGGTGCAGTTCCTACAGCCTCCATCCCCATTACACTTGACGAGCAGGGTGCCTTGAAGGTTGGAAATCCAACATAGTTGGGAGAAACATTGGACACGATCCTGTACTTACGCCTCAACGGCTCTCTAATTTTCTTAGCCATAACCACACAACCCAACATCGCCTTTTCCATCAGAATTCTCGTAGTTTCCTCAGGCAATAACCCTTCACACGGATGTGCGAGTGCTGTGATGCGTGGTTTTTACACCAGACTTCGGACTCTGCTTTTGTAGGCAGTGTTTGGTTGTAGTCAATGCCTACACGAATAGCAGCTTGGCCTGGATCCCTGATGGGTGCACTCGGGCGGTCTATGTGTTCTTGATGGGTGGCACCATTCCATTGTGGCATACCAGCAAGCAGGGATGCATTATACATAGCTCATTAGAGGTTGGATCCAGCAACCATGTGTTCCCTGGCGACAGGGATACTGAGGCGGTGTTGCTACGCCGCTTGTTTTGTAAGTTACGTCTGTCTGTGCCTTGCACCACTTTGCGCTGTGAAAAACTTAGTGCTCTTGCCATTACAAAGATCTCTGGTGTGTTTCATGCGCACAAAAATCAAATTGCTCTTGAGCATCACTTTGTACATGATTTGGTGGAGAAACATGTGATCTCCGTCATGGGTGGACAAAGAAATGCACCGGGCTGACTTCATGACAAAGGCACTAGCACGCGAGAAGTTAATGGTGGCCATTTATTCTCTCGTGATTTTTCCATTACCTGAGAATGAGTTAAAATGGGATGTGTATGTGTGTGTGTGTGTGTGTGTGTGTGTGTGTGTGTGTGTGTGTGTGTGTGTGTGTGTGTGTGTGTGTGTGTGTGTGTGTGTGTGTGTGTGTGTGTGTGTGTGTGTGTGTGTGCGTGTGTGTGTG
>SZWC01006093.1:1959-17073 GCA_023375785.1 Penium margaritaceum | reverse complement strand
CAGATGAGGGAGAGGACATTGATGAAGGCAGTCAAGTGACGTGCCAAAGGTTATCATAGTAAACAACAGGGAACATGACCTGACCGGACGGGAGGAGGGAGACAGTGCCAATGCCACAGGAGTGATGGATGTTCATGCTCATCAGGTCAAGAGCCGTGACAGACATGAGGCTGAGTTCCAAACCCGACACATATAGCACATTGGTCATGAAGACGTCACTGGTCGGACCACGAAAAAAATCGACACCAACACCACAGACCGGCAAGATCGGCCCGGAACCCGTCTGGACACTGTGAACATTCACAACTGGACCAAGCATGCTAAACGCTTGAAAACAGGACATCATGTGATGTGTGGCACCGGAGTCGATGATCCAAGTGCAATCGTGGTCACGGACTGAGGTCGTGATGTTATAGTGAGCGACAAAACAGGACGCAGTAAGGGAGACGAAGGTCGCAAGCTGGGTAGAAGGAACAGATATGAAACGATCATGCCAGTCATCCAACCATGCGACATCATCCATAGCCAGCCCCGAAGGGCAACAGGTAGCTTCCGCGAGGTCCCCTTGGAGGTCGGTCTCTGTTTGGCAGTTGGAGACCTCTCGGCTAGCAGTCACACAACTCGTACTTCTCTGGGGAGGAGGCGTGATGCCAAGCTGTGTGGTAATGAAGCTTTGTAGGTGGAGGATCTGAGCGGCGGAGTCGACGGGCACCACGGACTGCGGGGTCATAGATCTAGACGGGGGATACGTGCTCCACTATGACGGATGCTATGGGTAGTACTCGGCTGCGCCGGAGCGTACTACTGCTGATGCAGCGGTATTGCATATGGTTGTGGCTGCGGTAGGTCATATCGTTGCTGCTACTACTAATGGAGAAGGGACGAGCGAAGCTGCGGTTGAGGCTGAGGAGGCGACTGCGGGGTGGAGTAGGTGGTTACTACAGTGTTGCCTGGGGAGAAGGGGGTGCTTGTGGTAATAGTGGAGGTGCCAAGGCGGCGCTCACGCTGAATGCGTAAGGCGGCAACAATGCCAGCCTTGTCCATAGGGATGGGGTACGCGTACCAACCGCGTCCTATCTGGCCACAATTGTGGCACGTCAGGGTAGTACCACTGGAGGAAGAATGTTGCCCCTTGCCCTTGTCTTTCACGCCCTTCATTCCCTTGCCCTTGGTGCTGGCGAAGGAGGAAGTGCGAGGAGAAGGGGTGGAGGAGCTGCCGGAGGTAGCAGCCACGGTTGCGGAAACGCCACAATGCTGAAGCAATATGTCCCTGTGTGCAACCTCCACATTGAGGAAGAGGTTGTATGCCCACGTCATCAAAGTGCTATGGGCCGCCAGCGCCTCGAGGATGGGTAGGCCGTAGGGGACAAAAAAGTCTGCAAACTCATGAGTAGTACCATTCTTGATGGTGAGGAGGGCAGCAACTGGGGGAGGAACGACTTTCTTGAGCCGGCGTAGGATATCCTGTGCACGGTGTCAATAGGTGGTGAAGGACTAGGACTCCCTTATGTGAAGGGAGTTGAACCCCTTCAGGAGGCGGCTGACAGCGGCCTAGCCGGAGGCGCGATACGGCCGTGTCAACGTGTCCCAAGCCCGCCAAGGATCAGCGTTGGTGTTGTCAGCGGTGTTACCAAGGAACGGCTCCAAGTCAGTGTGGTCAACAACGGGAGCGACATGGATGAGTGCGCGGACTGCACGGCGTGCCTCAAGCACTTGCTCCAGGATGGTGTTGTCATGCGTAATGAGTGTAATATGGCCACAGACTCTTCCCCTGTGCCCAGATGCGTTAGAGCAGTTCCCAAGACGGGAACTGCTCATCTCTGACAAGGGCAGGAGGAGGGGACTCGAAGTCCTTGCGCCGAGAGTGGCCGGCCGCTCCAACGCCTAGGACGCTAGTCACCGTCTGCTTGTGTTGCTGCACCTGTTACTGTGATGCTGTCTGCGCTGCCGCAATCACAACATAACCAAGCTGTCGGGGGAGGACAGTCTGGCTAGTGCTGGTTGCAGCAAGCATCTCGCACAACTGATGGACCTGGTGCTGCAAATCCACTATGGGTTCTGCAGTGGACGGGTTTGCAGAGCTATCCTGTGTGCCGGCCACATTGTCCTAACTAGGCATTGTCATTGCTTCTGAGGTTGCCGACGCCTCTGCTGCCGCTACGGCTACTACAGCTGCTGCCGCTACTGCTGCTGCTGCTACTGCTGCTGCTGTTGCTACTGCTACTACTGCTGCTGCTGCCGCTGCCGCTGGTACTGCTGCTGCTGCTGCTACCGCTGTTGTTGCTACCGTTGCCGCTACTGCTGCCACTGCCACTACTACTGCTGCCGCCACTGCTGCCCTGCTGCTGTTGCTGGTGTCCTACGCCGAGTTTGTGTGTAGTCTCTCCTCAGTTAAAAGCTGCATGATGAAAATGGTTTGATCCAAAATCTGTCTTCGTTTCTCGCTTATTTGGGATGGTGGCAAAAATTGACCTCTAGTCCAGAATTTTAACCAAGTGCTGAAATTATAAAACATAAAATTTCAGCACTTAAAAATCAAGGCTGTCCAAATCAAGCAAAATTGGGACCAGAAGTGCGCCTGATTGTGCTGAATACAGTGGTGGAAGTCTTGGTTTGAAAAGTTAAAAAGAATTGCCGAAACAACCTAATTTTGTGCTCAGCTCGAAATGGTCAAAACATCTTGATCTGCGGCGTGGGACGATTAATGCGGGAGGCTGCAGACCACCGAATGAGCCGAGCATGGTGGCTATGGAAAGCTTGTGACCTAAGATTTCAAACGAGCCTATACATGCAATGTTTGACTTCCGTTTGAGTCCGGTGCAGTCGGGCTTAGGGGACATAGGTAACTGACGCGATTTGCGTCTACGGCTCCTCCTCGTCCGTGCGGCTTCCCGGAAGGTGCGAGGACGGGACAGTAGTTACAAACGGTACTCCTGCCTCCTTCCTCTCCCTCTTGGGTGTCTGCTGCTGCTGCTACTGCTGCTCCTCGCTGTTGCAGTTGTGTCTGACACTAATGTTGCTGCTGCGTCTCTACTGTTGCTACCGCCGCTGCTACTACTGCTATTGGTGCTACTACTGCGGGTCACTCACACCTCTGGTTGACATTGCCACGTGTGTCATTTCCAGCAGTTTGCCTGATGTCGCTGCACTGGCCGCTCACCTCCTTGTGTCAAGCGTGGGGGTCAGAGCTGTTGGAAAAATATGGTAGCATTTCCCCTGGCCCAGTGGCCGTGGGAATGTTTTGATGCCGCCACTAGGCAGGTTACTGCTGCTGACTGGTTGTTTCCACTGCACTAGCGCGTATGGGAGGTCAGCCGGTGTAGTCAGGAACTTGTACGCCACTGCTGCTGTTGCTGCTGCTGCTGCATCTGCTGCGCTACGGCTCTGATACCAAAAAGGAACTAGCTAGTGCGCAGGTTGGGGTAGTGGCGTTGTTTATGTAGCTTGTGGGAACTCACGCTCGTTGCTTATTCTGCCCCCTTAGTCTGCTGCACTAGTGTCTAAGAACAAGAGCTCTGGTTTGTTAATAAAAAGTGTGCACACGAGAGTTAGCGCCAGAAAACAGCTGGAATGAAGCAATGACTGATTAGGAATGAAGAATGAGCAACCAACGGAGACCCCTCCCAGTTCTGGCCTCACCTTAGCTCTGTGAGGCTTGTTACTCAGAAAATCAGCCAACCAGGAAAATCCTAGCATTATCCTATCTGACAGAGCTTTCCTAGGTGAGATCTGCCAGACACCAAACAGCCCAAAACCCGGGCGTTGTCCGTTTTGCCTAGAAACTATACCAAAGCAAAATAACCTTGTTGCAACGCAGTCGTCCAGTCAGAATCAGCAAGAAGAATAGCTATGAGGAGTCACGGCTGCCGGAACTCAAGCACCAGCTACATTGCTCCTGAGAGCCAACTACGACTATTGATGACGCAACAGCCGAGGGAAGCTGCCAATGGAGGTGGTCGTGCGAGGGTGTAGTATTAGAAGCATGAGGAGGAGGAGAACCACTTGCTTGGCTTCACAACGACACGTCCACTCCAACGAATGGTGCCCCGTCGGCATCAGCGTCCATCCAGTCAGTCGTCTCCAGGAGGATGTACACTAGCCGAGAGGTCACATCATGAGTCAATGAGGCAGTGCAAGGATCAAACAACACCAGGTGCTTGCTGGGGTGTGTTGTGATTTGCGTTTGCCTTGTCTCACTGATCTATGCTGTGACCCCTCCGTTGGTGTACATGCTTGTGCAGATGTCTGACTCGGCGAACGTTGACGACCACGGGCGCTAAGTGATAGAGGGGATGTCACACCATTTTGAGAGACTTGGCTCCAGTCTCCTTGTGTGGAGTCTCCCACATGGTAGCAGTGCGCACCTAGCTCCATCGATATCAGCCACCGGCGCTCATGCCACCGACAGTTATGGACGACTGCTCCTTGAAGCATATTGTCTGCCTAGGCTTAGGCAGCCATAACTCTTGTGTGTGATTTTTCTAGTTGATTGTGATTGCACGACTGCATTTGCAGCATGCATAACTTGGTATAGTCCAAGTTTGAGGAAGAACAGACGACGCCCGGCTTTGGGGCTGTCGTTCCTCTAGCAGGGCTCACTGAGAAAACCCCACCGGCCAGAAAATAGTGCATTCTCATGATTGGTTGGTAGACTGAGCAACAAGCCTCACAGAGGTGAGGGCCTAGGTTAGTGTGGGAGGGTCTCTCACCAAACCCCATTCTTGCTCTCAACTGAGTCATTACTCACTTTCAGCTATAGTTTTGGCACCAAGTCTTGAGTGCAAGTTTTCCCTAACAACTGAGTAGCCAACGCTGCTCAAGCGCTAAGTCTGGACACAGCGGGCCACGCACTTCAGTCCAATTGCGTGAGGCGGCAGAAAATTGTCTTGTCCAAACTGTTGGTTTATGTGTTAGGACCACATAGTGACCTCTGGCCTTGCTGCACACTCACCACACCTATGCAGGTGACTGGCCAGAGAAGGGGCAGCGCTCAATGCTGGCACTTGTGTCAGCGCATGCTCTTGCCGGGCCAGCTGCTCTGTCCAAGAAACTAACACATGTCACTGTGTTCCCACCGGTTTGGGTGCACACGCGTTACTTCTCACGTGCTCCGTATGGGTGCAACCGGGTCGTTACACAATGCTGATTTCTGTTGACCTGTTCAGAATTCACTTGGATGGGAGAAATGCCCATCAGCAGGTTCTGGTTCGAACCACAGGCTCGCAAGGGAGCGAGCAAATAGAGCTCTCTGCTCGCTCGCTCACTCCCAACGTGCATGACTACGGTGAGCTCTGACTCCCGTTTTGTTTCCTTGATGCATTTTTCTCTGTCTTGAGTTGCAACTCCGTGTGGCTTGGCAACTTTCCATGGCGATTTTTGCTTGAGGACCCTTCTACGCTCTCCCTTGTTCCCTCACATTAGTTCTCATTCTACTGGTATCAGAGAAAGGGTGGGAAAGCAACCGTTGAAGAGCCAATCCTGGCTGTAGGAACTTCGTCGCCGCCACCGTCGTCATCACCGCCGCCGCCGCTGTGGCCGCCGGCGCTGCCACTTGGTCACATCTGCGACTGCGGCAGCAGAGCAGCATCAAGCTTGGCACAGAGTCTCTTCTCTCCCCATCTTTCCAGCCTCATACACTACCACGTCCGCCGTCGCCATCACTGCAACCATTGCTGCACGTCTGCAAGGGGCGTTCGTCACACCGCCGCGCACGCTCACGCCGAAGTGGACGCAGTGACAGCGCACTTGGGTCTCCTCCACCTCACCCTGACGGGACGGCACGTCACCGATCAGTAAGCGCATCCCCTGCATTCTCTCCCGAGGTGCATCCTCCACCGACCGCCTCCGCCGTCAACGATCTCACCTTTGCGCGCTTGTACGTGGTGGTCGTTGACGATACCACTGCACTTGCCGGTACCCTCACGCACGCAGCAGTTTTCGTCATAGACACAGAAGCTACTGTGGCAGCCACATTTGTTGCGACAGCTAGGGCTTTGCATGCTCCTACCTCGACGTCAGCCGGGCGGGCCACTGAGGCTTACACTGAGGTTGCAGTAGCTGGGGGTCCTATTGCTGTGGCAGCTGCTGATCTCGACACTCATATTGCAGCAGCCGCTTCCGTCGTTGCCTCAGCTACAACATCAGCAGCAACTGCCACATCAGCCGTTGTAGCCGACATTCGTACCTCCACAGCCGCTGCTGCTACATTTGCTACGTCTTCTTCATCTGCTTCATCAGCCGTCTCCAGCATCGCCACCGCTTGCATCTCCACCGTGGTTTCCTGTATCACCCTCAGCGTCGCGTTCACCACAAGCGCCCTAACCTTGCTAGTTCCACCTGCTTCTGTTGTCTCTTTTATGGCTGCAGCCTTCGCTTCTGCCGTCCCTCCGCTGTTTTCTTTTCTGTGCAGCCCTTCCCTCTCTTCCACCTCTTGAGCTATCTGCTTGCTCTGCATGCACTGTTGGTCCTTGCCTCTTTTCTCTCTGCGGTGGCTTGTCGTGTCTGAATTTGGGGAGGGGGAGTTACAGCACCTGTTCTAGGTGCCTCTGGCACTCCCATTTTTCCCATGCCCACTTGGGCTGGGGACACTGTGCCGAAATTTGTCCGACAGAGTCCCCACGTCGTCACCATGCGTGGTGACAATGAGTCGGTCATTGCTGACCTGCAGCGTTAGCTGAACCGCGCTTGCGAGGCTTAGCGCGTGGCTGAAGACCGCCTTAAAGTTGCTAATGACAACGGCCTTGCGTTTGCTGATGAAGTCGCCGCCATATTCCTCAAGCGTCTCCCTGCTACTTCGGTCATGCCGTCTGGCGCTCTTGCCGGCACCAATGCTGGTGTCTCCTCCACGTCGTCCGCTGATAGCACCGCTGATACCGAACCTGTCGACGTCCCGCCTGCTGCCACTCCTACTACTGTCACGCGTCAGCACGACTTTTTCTCCCAACCACCTGTCCTTGCTGCTGGGATGGCCTTCTCCTCCTGGGAGACTCTGTTCAGTGCTTGGGATCAGGGGCAACGCCTTTGGCAGTTCTATTTTCTCAGCAGTCCCTCCATTCACTCCTTTTGGTGACGAGTCTACTCGCGCCGTCCACGCTCTCATCGCTGCTGCGATAGAAACTCTTCTCGATGATGTCGGCACCTACAATGCGGACCCTGCTGTCCAGCGCCCAGCTGATCCTATTGGTGCGTACACCATGTTGCGTCGACGCACCACTGCAACCGGCCAGGCTACCCAAAGTGCGTGCACCGTACATTTTAACACGCTCCTAATGTGTGCGGATGAATCGGCTGATGCCTACTGGGCCCGCAGGCTCAAGCTCCTTTGTGAGCTTGACGTCGCCACGCCCGGGCAACTGTCTGATGTACTCACCATGGTCAACGGGCTAATCCCCGAGCTGTCTGACCTCCTCCGCGACGTTAAACCAGCTGAGTTGCAGCGCCTCGCGTCTCAGCCCATGCCTCCACGGTCCCCTCCTGGTGTAGGTGCCCTTTGGTCCTTCGTCGATGAGCGCATTGCTGCCTGGTGGACCAGCCTCCAAAACAAGCACCTCCATCGCTCTGCCGTCGTCAGCGTTGCCGCTGTCACCACATCCCCCTCCCCCTCTTCCTCTAATTCCTCTTCCGTTTCTTGCTCCACGACCTCCTCTACCTCTACCGCCACGGCTCTCGCCTTTCGGGGCGTGGTCGTGGTGAGGGAAGGGGCCGCGGCAAGGGGAAACCCGCTGCCTCCGCCTCACCTCGTGTCCCTGGAGAGGTGGTGTGCTGGAACTGCGGCTCCTCCGAGCACTCTGCTCGGACATGGCCTGCACCGGCTGATGACCTGCGGCTTGCACGTGCTATGCGTGCCCACTGGGCAGGCTCCAACGGCTCCACCATCTCTCCTTCGGAAGGCGGCAGATCTAGCTCACGCTCCCGCACATCGTCTCAGCCAGCCAGCTCCTCCTCCGCCCAAACCTACTCCACCACTGGTGTTCCCTCAGCGCATTCCCCGTACTCTTGGGGCTGGCTGCCGCCGTATGGGACACCCGTCTATTCCGGGCCACCGTCTCCAGCCTTGTTCGCCCCTCTGTGGCTCCCTCCACCCTCAGGGTCCGCTACTCCATCGACTGCAGCGTCCATTGACGGTGAGCGCCAGCTGGAGTAGTCCCTTCTGAAGCGTCTCCACCTTTGTGATCAGGGAGGTGAGAGTGTGACTGCATTGGCCAGAGGTCACTCCTGTCAGTCAGACTCCGTTCTTCCTGGAGACCCCCCTGGTCATGTTCTTGGGTCTTCGTCTGCATCTGTTCCGTGGGTTGAGCACTGGCAGTCCTTTATCCTCCCGCTTTGTCTCGCCGTCTGTGATTCATCGTCCCCTCCTTTTGGCACTGTTGCCACTTGTGGTGTCCTTCCCGGTGTTCGTGTTTCTGGTGGCTTCTTGGTTCTTGACTCGGGAGCCACCCATCACATCACGTCTGATCGTGCCTTCTTTGTCTCATTGGGTCCTGCCGGTCCTGTTCACTTTGTGCGCACCGGGTCCTGCCAGTTCCTCCCCGTTCAGGGTGTCGGTGTTTTCTGTTTTTTTGGTCCCCGTGGCGTACTGCTCTTGCCCGACATCCTGTACCTGCCCTCCTTGGAACTCGGCCTGCTGTTTGTGACTTCTCTCGATGATCAGGGCATGGATTTCTCAGCCAGTTAGGGTGTTGGCACAGTTCGTCTCCATCCCTCTGGTCGTGTTGTCCTCCAGGATGTCCACTGTGATAAGCTTTACCATGTCCCCCTGCTTGTGCCCTCTGCCTCCTTAGTTGGCTCCTCGCTTGCCCAAGTTGCTCCCTCTCTCTCACCTGACTACGTCCAGCTCTTGCATCGCCGCCTTGGCCATGTTCACATCGATGCTATCCAGAGCATGCTTTGCCTCCAGCCCGCTCTTGGCTTGTTCTCTTCCACTTTTTTGCCGCCTTGCCCTTCTGACTGTCTGGGCTTTGCCCAAGGCAAGAAGCATCGTCCCCTTTTTGTCTCTTCTGAGTCCCAGTCGTCTCACCTCCTTGATCTTGTCCATGCTGACGTCATGGATCCCCTTCTCCATGAGTTCCTTGGGGGTTCTGGGCGTTGTTTCCTATGTTTGACGAATAACTTTTCACGTTTTTGCTGGATTTTCGCCCTTCGTCCAAAGAGCGATGTGTCTTCTGTTCTTGAGTCCTTGCTTCTCTAAGCTGAACGGTCTTATCAGCAGTCCCTGCGTGTCTTTCGCAGTGACCGTGGCGGTGAGTTTCTTGGTCCCACCGCCCGGCTCCTCGAGTTCAAAGGGGTGTTTCTAAAGACTTCCGCTCCCTACACACCCCAACAGAATGGGGTCTCTGAACACTGGAACCGGACCCTCGCCGATGGTGTCTACATCCTCCTGTCTGAGCCCTGTCTTTTGCCTCTCTTTGCCTTCGAGGCAATGTGCTACATGACCTGGTTATGGAATCGTGTTCCCTACGGTCTCCTCCCTTGCACAGTCACTCCATTTGAGCTCTGGTATGGCACTCGTGTCGACATCCGCATCGCTCGGGCCTGGGGAAGCATTGCATCTGTTAGGATGACCTTTGCGAGGACAAGCTCTCCCTGCATGGGCGTCTCTGTCCTTTTCTGAATGTTTCAACCCAGTCCAAGGCCTGACGCTTCTACGACCCAAAGCGGCAGCAGGTTGTCGAGTCTCGTGACGCTCTGTTCTTTGAGTCCCTCTTCCTTTGTGACCTGAGTCGCCCTGCTCCCTCTGCTGCCATGTTGTCGCTCTCTCGGTTGCGGGAGGAGGTCGGTCTTTCTCTCTCTTCAGCTCTTGCAGGCCATGTTGCCGGCCCTTCTGTGCAGCCTTCTCCCTGGTCGCACCCCCAGTCGTCAGACACGATGTCCTCGCAGCCCGCCGCGCCCCCTCAGGTCTTGTCGCCCAGCGCTCTGACCTCTCCTGCCCAGTCCTCCTCTCCTGCTTCCTCTCAGTCCGTGTCTCCTACGCTCTCCTCTCCGACGCCCTCTAGTCTGCTCCTGTCGACTGTCCCTAGCCTGCCTATCCCTGCCATGGTGGCACCTACTGCTCCGTCCCGACCTGCACCTGTCTCATCCTGTGGCGGATGCCTCCGTGCTCTTCCCACCCGCACTTCCAGTGTCTCGGCACCCCACTCCCGATCGTCGTAGTCTCACCCTGAGCAGTCGCCAGCCGTGCCGACCGGCATGGATGCCTTATGCCTAGCCACAAGGGTTGTCCATCCCAGCTCTATCCTTGGGTATACGATGCTCTTAACGGAGCATGAGCATGCTCTTGAGGCAGCCGCGCTAGGCAGTGTCGCAGAGTGTCTTGCGACCATTGTAGCGTCGTCCTCGTTGCCTGATCCGACGAGCGTCCGACAGGAACGAGCAACGTCTGACTCACAGCAGTGGGAGAATGCCATGCGAGATGAGCTGAGAGCTCTAGACGATCACGACGTATACGAGCTGGTCGATCTGCCCCCAGGTCGCAAGGCCATTGACGCCCACTGGGTGTTCAGGCGCAAGTACAAAACCAATGGCGAGCTTGACAAATACAAAGCGCGTCTCACTGCCAAGGGATTCTCCCAAATCCCGGGTGTTGACTTTGACGAGACGTTTGCTCCGGTCAGACGCTACACCAGTGCTCGAGCTCTCCTCAGTCTCGTCGCACACCATGACTGGGAACTTGAGCAGATGGACGTCAACAACGCCTTCCTGCACGGTAATTTAGATGAGGAGATTTACATGGTCCAGCCTACAGGCTTCAGAGACGGCACCGACAGAGTCTGGAGACTGCGCGAGGCCCTTTACAGCCTTAAGCAGTCTCCTATGTGTTGGAATCAGGAAATTGCCTCCACCCTGGAGGGTACCGACGGAGCACGGTTGACCCTGCACTCTTTGTCACCCCAGTGTCGGCACCATCCGCACCGAGCCAAGAGGCGGTTGCGTGTGTGCTACAGTCCGCATACAAGATGAAGAACGTGGGTCCGGCACGTGTGTTTCTAGGCATGGAGATAGAGCGTGACTGAGCTCGTTGTGTTCTCCACGCTCACTAGGCTGCTTATGTCAGGAGTCTGGGGGAGCTCTTCGCCCCCTTTCTTACGTCTGCGCCCACTACGTCAACGCCGATGACGCCCATCGGACAGCGCTTGCTGAAGGCACTGGACATGTCGAAGCCGGGGGAGCCAGTGGATGTGACTGACTACCTGCGAGTGATTGGATCCGTAATGTACGTGGCTACCACCACACGAGCAGACGTTGCCTTCGTTGTGAACTTTCTCGCCCAGTTCTCACGGTCTCCCAGGTTACACCACATGGAGGTAGCCTTGCGTGTCGTCAGGTATGCGCTCTCTACGGCTCGAGTTGGGCTCTGTTACCGAGCACAGTCGTCTGTGGTTGTGGATAGGTGCACTCATAGTGATTGGGCTAACTATGTGGATGCTCGCAGTCCCACGGGGTATGTCTTCCTTGTTGGGAGGACAGCGATCTCATGGAAGAGTGGCAAGCAAGGCTGTGTTGTCTGCAGTTCTAGTGAGGCTGAGTATGTTGCTCTTGGCGCCGGCACGTGTGAGAGTGTCTGGCTTTTTCGCTTGTTGCAGCAGTTGCGTGTCCATGTTCGTTGCATCACTCTGCGCCGCGACAATCACAGCACAAAAGTGATTGCTGAGCACGATGGCATGCATCATACTTGAACAAAACATATCAATGTTGACCACCATTTTTTGCGTGAGCGTGTAGCCAGGCGACGTTCAAATCGTGTGGGTTGACACCAGAAAGCAACGAGTTGACTTCCTCACGAAGGCACTAAGGAGTAACGTCTTCAAGGCAGCCGTCCATGCTATTGGTCTGTTGTGCGGTCGTGATGTTCCAGGGTAAGCCGTTGTGTCGTAAGTTTGAGTACCGACGTGTGTCACTGCTCGTGACGTCGCTATTGTGACAATGACAATCTGTGTACAGCTCGGCTATGGGTCATGGGGGAGTGTTGGTTTGTGTGTCAAGACCACATAGTGACCTCTGGCCTTGCTGCACACTCACCACACCTGTGCAGGTGGCTGGCCAGAGAAGGGGGCAACGCTCAATGCTGGCACTTGTGTCGGTGCATGGTCTCGCCAGGCCAGCTGCTCCGTCCAAGAAACTAACACATGTCACCGTGTTCCCACCGGTTTGGGTGCACACGCGTTAGTTTTCACGTGCTCCGTATGGGTGCAACCGGGTCGTTACACAATGCTAATTTCTGTTGACCTGTTCAGAATTTCCTCGGATGGGAGAAATGCCCATCAGTAGGTTCTGGTTCGAACCACAAGCTCGCAAGGGAGCGAGCAAAGTGAGCTCGCTACTCGCTCGCTTGCTCCCGGCGTGGATGACTACGGTGAGCTGTGACTCCCGTTTTGTTCTTTGGTGCATTTTTCTCTGTCTTAAATTGCAACTCCGTGTGACTTGGCACCTTTCCATGGCGATTTGTGCTTGAGGACCCTTCTACGCTCCCCCTTGTTCCCTCGCGTTGTTTCTCCTCCTACACAAACTAGCGCAACATCGTTTCCTTTTTGGTTGCTCTTCGGTTTTCCTACAGTCTCTAAAGTTTTCTCGGTGGACTGGCTCTTGAGCACGATTTGCATGTTTTGCACTGTGTGTCCGTTGATTGATGCAGGAGTTGTGCGTGTGACTAGTTGTAACATCCGGCTACATCTCCAGGTTCAGACGATGTTGCGTTTGGATGCATGTGCATAGAGTTACGGTCTAAAGAGTGATCTTTAGGACGTTTCTAGGACAAACTGACATTACCGCGTGCGCCACTTGCCATGTGCCACAGCAGGTATTTATGCTCTCTGCAAGTCATCGCTTTGCATTAGTAAGCTATTGGAGCTTACGAGACATTGCGACTCTCCCTAGCTCAAACCTTCTTCTTTCTTGCAGCTGCTCGCTTGCTAGTGCATGAGCTGACTCGAGACAGTCACCATGTGAGCAATTGCGAAGCTGAGAAGCTTCCTAGCTATTTCTCAAGTAGAACACATCAGATGCTTGACATGTGCACCACAATTTGTGGTGGAGCACATCGGTGCTACCATTAATCGCTCATTGCACCCCCATTGTTTGATGCTCAGACGACCCAAAGCCCACAAACCAGCACAGTTGTGCAATTGGAAACAGACCTAGTAGCATAACCTACACAAGGGGAGCAGATTCCTCCATGTAAATTCAGAACTCCATAATACACGTACATGAGTACTCCACACTATCTGAATCAAGACACTGCACAGGCGGGCTGTGATAGCAACCGTAAGACAGTGACAACAGAGAAACGACTCCGTTCCCGCCTTCAAGTTCAACCTTTGACATGTCATCCGTGGAAGATGTGTCTTGATTTCAGTCTGTGTTCAAACCCGTGGTAGGGCAATGTTGCCGCTGACACGGCCTTGGTGCACCAACTTGCGGAAGCTCCAGTCCGTGGCATCAAACGACGGCGACTCGTGTGAGTTTGGGACTGGGTACTCGCAGACGAGAGCTGCAGGCTCCAACATTCCCTGCAAGGGAAAATGAGAAGAGGGAAGGAGGTACGACAGGCATGGGGCAGACAAGGGAAGGGGGGGAGTGGGGGAGTGGGATGTCAAGACTACGGAAGGCACCACATTCCAGCAAAGGCCGCTGTGCCATGTTCCTGCTGGTAGAGTGAAGGAAGCATCACGATGGGTCTCACTCTGAAAAAACCTCATTTAGTGTCGCCTGTTTCAAAGGGACGGGGCAACAGGAGAGGAGGCGAAAGCAGGGGAGTGAGGCAGGAGGGCAGGGCGGGCAGGGAAGAAAGGGGGGTGGGNCCGAGGGCAACGAGCACTCTGTGCGCCGTGAGCAGCTCCACCTTGCGTGGGTTGAACAGCAGCCGCCGCTGACCGGCACGGCCTAGACACAGCTCAGGGGGAGGACGGGGGGAGGAGATGCTGTCGCCGCTGCCGATGGTTTCCTCTGCAAGCCCCTCCATGCCAGTCACTGCAGTGGTGGTGGTGGTGCTGCTGCTGCTGCTGCGGTTCTGGGCATGGTCAGGGGCGATGGTGCGCAGCTGGCGCTGTCGTCGGCTCTTGACAGGGACGCAGATGGGGACGGACTTGTGGAAAATACATTTCTCCACCAACCACCTCGGCTCGTCTGTTGGGTTATCTCGGGCAAGAGGAAACGTGGAACAAGGAAAAGCAAGAACTTCAAGGGGAGCATGCGCATGCCCCCAATGTAGGTAGGAGGGGAGGGGGACAGAGGAGACAGTCTGGATGTACAGACTGTCTCCTCTGTACTGACAGTCCAAACGCGTTTGGATGTACAGTTGGCTGCTACTCATTTCCTAGCCACCGGAGCAGTAGCTGATCTCCCATATCTCTAAAAGTTGCCCACTGGAGGCTGCCTTGACGAAGCACCACAGCAGCCGCCTAAATTACACAGCAATCACAGCAGCTGTGTGCAGCACAGCATCCCAAAGCCAAGGACGGAAACCTCACCTTGCGCGGGACGGCTGCAGTGGCTTCTCTATGCTCACATGTGCATAGCAGCCTCAGCAGCCGTGCAGCACAGCATCCCTTCTGCCGCCCATCTGCCCACCCAGTCACATTGATAACTGCGTGGGTTGGGTAGTGAGGGGTAGGGGGGCAGGGGAAGTGCCAGCTGCTCCCCCCCCCCCCCCCCCACCCCCCCCCTCCTTAAGGAGAGTGGCAACCCCCTGCTCCATAACACCCATTTCAGCCTTACAGGCTGGATGCGGTGTTATGGAGGAAAGAGTTATCATTCAACCAAGCACACACGAACGAATGCATGCATGCATGGGCCAATGCACCGCATGCATGAACGCACATACTTGCACACAAACGCACAAGCACACCCACACACACATGCACACGCACACGCACACGAACACGCACACGCACACGCACACGTACACGCACACGCACACGCACTCCCACGCACACACGCGCGCGCACGAGCGTGCCGGCGCCCGCGCCCACGCCCGCGCCCGGGCTCGCGCCTGTGCCGGTGCCCCCGCCTGCGTCCGCGCCCGCGCCCGTGCCCGCGCCCGCGCCCGCGCCCGCGCCCTCACCCACACCCACGCCCACGCCCATGCCCATGCCCATGCCCACGCCCACGCCCATGCCCACG
>SZWC01006092.1:132665-145377 GCA_023375785.1 Penium margaritaceum | reverse complement strand
TATATCTATATCTATATCTATATCTATATCTATATCTATATCTATATCTATATCTATATCTATATCTATATCTATATCTATATCTATATCTATATCTATATCTGTATATATATCTATATCGATATCTTTATCTCTATCTATATCTATATCTATGTTTATTGTTGAGTGAAGTAATTACTACGCTAAAGCTAAGCTCCAATTCCTCAAAAAAGGCGTTATGTCAAAGAAGGCGCTACATTGCTATGTAGCACTGTACGGAAAGTTGTGGATTTTACGGTGGATTCTCGCGTCCACTTCAACTGGGAATTACCTTCTTTACGGGCCAGATAGATTCGAGCATGCATCCCTGGAACAACATAACGGGCTTCAAAAGTACGATATTGTGGTCGCATGCGCAAGAGACATGCGCATTCCCTATGCTGGTTCTAGCAAGAGTACAGCTGCTTACTCCACGATACGATATAGCGAGCAAGATTTAAAAGCCATGTTGCTAACTGGGCAAGCAGCATGCACCCTGAACATGAGGCCTCCACTACATCAGGAGCATCATGCATGGAACAAAGGCCCCTTGTACAAACATTGGCCAATGTGGTGTAAACTTTTGGAGAATCCTTATAGACGATTCTCATGTAGTCGCTGGGCCAGATAAACGCTCAACCTCAGAAGGCCTCAAGGGTAAGTAACTCCTAGGCAAGTTTCAAGTGAACACCTGACAAACCTTTCTCAAGGAGGAAGCCTCTCCTTGAACCTGTTGAAGTGCCAGTAACAAACTTTGTACAAGAGGAAGCTTCCCCTGAAGGGAGCTTTCCTTTTCCAAGATAGGACAGGGAGCTCACCAGAAGCACCTAAAGGAAGCTTCTCCTTGAGAAGGTCAAAATGCCAAGTTCTCAGGTATGAAAGGAGGAGCTCCTCTCACTTTTGAAATATTTTTGCGGCTTAAATCTCCCATCTATAACATTCCTCACCTTGCACTAGACACTTACTCTAGAGCCTTAGAACAAGACTTTGTTGGAGATCCCTTCAAGGCCTCTATAAGTCTAGCACCTACGTGCCAGCCTGGGTGGAGGATGCTCCTTCAGATCCCTCCATGATCCCTTTAGGTTTGCCAAGGCATGCCTGCCTAGGAGGAGGTTTCCCTGACGTCCAGAAAGCCTTCCATCAAAGCGCGTTTGGCTACGTCAAGACCCATGCGTCGATAGCCTGCACGACCTAGCAAGGCATTACGCCCGTGTTTAGGGCAAAGATTTCCGTCTTAACATAGTGTTGAGGCACTACGTGCTGTTCTTCTTTGTACATTCCTGATACCATAATTGTACTTTCAGCTAAGACTTGTGCTCAATGACGTACTTCCGCTACTCTTTGTACAAAGCATGCTTGCTGGGCACATAAAGATCTTGTGGCAGCAATGGACCCCCTTGTTCCATCTGAGCACGCCATGCCTTTGCCACTACAAGCTCACAAAAATCATCATGGTTTCAAAACAGTAGGTGGTGCTCTGAAAAAGTGCAACAACAGTATACTACCTTTGTGGTAGAGTGATCTCCACCATCTTTGTAGAAGCCCTCAGTAAGAGGTGGAGTTGACGCCACCTCACAGAAGTGTGTGGTCAGTGCTTTACCTACACAACAAGGATGAAGAACATGGAAGAGGAGAATGCAAAGTCAGCTTCTCCTACACAATAACTTTTATGAATGTTGCACATGGTCCACGAGCAAGGGCACCAGGTCGCAAACCACGCACAACACCAAGGAGTAAGGGCACAACGCTTGGCTAAGGAAGCGCAATGTATGGCGCAACAAAAAGCTTCAACAAGACAAGTTGTGGAGCAAATGAGATAGGTGCTAAAGCAAGAAATTTTCGCTCAAGAGCTCATTTGTCAATAGGAGCATCTTACCTATGCAACTGAAGTATCCCAAAAGCGTCAACTACAACTGTCACATGGGAATCAAGCAGCTTAAATTGCTAAACTTATGCAGCTGCTGATATGGGCTTAGCAACAACAACGACAAGTTCAACACCAATAGTAACATCTGCCTCGAGCAAGCCCTCCCCCAGTTTTGCAACCATTCTTGTCTCCACAAGTGCAGTTGGCAACAGCAACACAAGGAGGCATGCCATGGCTGTTAATGGCTCAATCGCAACAACTAGATCCGATTTTTTCACCCATGGCACACGCTCAGCAAATGCTCCAAGCACTAGCGTCACATGCTTTTGTGGCCCAAAAAAGACCCATAACTACCAGAGGAGCTGTCCCACTACATCTTGCATCTCTTGGGGAGAAGGTTGCTCCTGTTAAGGTAAGAGACATCATGTGTCTCCTTCTGAGAGGTGCTGTGAAGATGTCGAACAAAACAGTCCACCTGTAAAACTCTTCAAAGACAAGAGCACAATAAAGAGGGAGAGCTATGGTGCCTGTGCTACACCATCTCATCATCCATCCATGCCTTTGATTTGCGCATGAGCTTGAAATACACCTACTATGTGGCGTAGCTAATGCTAGGAGGTGAAGCCAAGGCGTTTTGCACAAGAATCGTTGCGCACGCTTGAACCAACTTAAAAACGTGAATCAAATGAACGTGCAATTAAGGACTTATGGCAGTAGTTGTTCCATGAGAAACTTGCACTTCTCTTTTGGAAGGGGAAGTAGCACTAGCATGACGTTGGGATGTCGAGGCTAGGACAACAGCTATACCAGATGGAAGAGATAATGCAGAAACTACACCTCTTATTGGTACAACAGCCATCAACAAATGTGCAATGGCCACAAGATGAAGCGACATTGGCTATTCCTTCAACGATCACGATGACAAAGGTGTTATCATAAGCATCTTCTTGCACTGACACAACGCACCAGTTAGAGGAACAATAATCGAGTACTTTAACGACACTCAGAGCAAAACCACTGACTATTATTCCTCGCATAACAGAAAGGGGAAGTGCTTTCACAAATGGAAGCATGATGACTCAGCAGCAAATAAGCACACATGAGCTCCTTTGCCAATAAGAGCAAGAGATATGTGTGAATGCATTTGCATGCATCTCTCAAATGCAACCATGGGTGCCTGGACCGCACAGCTATACAATCACATGTGTAAAGGGGAGCCATACAGAGAAGAGCTAGCACCATTGCCATCGATAGTCACATCTCCTTCTTCACTACCAGGGCTTTCCATGTCTGTAGCAATGCCACAAATTTTATTTGCTATTTGAGGCATGAAGAAGCAATTAAAGGTGGTCTACGGAATGCGGAATGAGGCAAAGGAGAATCGACCACAACATGTAACTACCAAAGAATAGTTATTATGGAGATGCCACCACTTCTCAAGCTCTCAAAACGAGGTACAAGGAACAGCTCTCCCACGTGAAGTTGATTCACAACTCTTAGGGAACTGAAATGCCATCAGTCTAAGAAACGGAAAGGTTGAAGCATCAAGCCACCTCACCACCATCGGTCGGCAAGTCAGCGGTGCCAACACAGCCACAAGAATGCCGAGTGCTTCAATACCACGTCAACTTGTGTGTTCAGCATCTCCATTTCCCACCATCTTGCTCGTATTGGGCAGAATTGGAAGCAGAAGAAGAGGAGTGAAAGGTCCTCGACCAAACTCAAACATGCCTTTGTAAAAAGAGCAAAGCTACACGAGAAAATCATGCCGAGTCGGCAGGTAGTTATAGTAGGCCCACCTTTGTGTAAGTGGCATGCCAGTTGGAGATGGACACCACGCACCATGGATCCGACGGAGTCACATGAGCTCAAAACACGTGTGTGGCAGTAGCTTGGTGGGGCCTTGAGCGCCACCGCAAGTCTTCAAGCCTTTGCCAATGAGGGGGAGGAGGCCAGTGGGGGATAATTCCCACACTTGAGGAGGAAATGTTTTCTTCTCTGTTCGGGATTTTCAATCCTGCCATATACGTCAAGCACTACAGGAGAATGGGGGAGATATTGTAACAAGCAACTTGCACCAGTAAAAATTTTTGTAAAATCTAAAATAGCTCTCGTCGGACCCTTTTTGCAATTTGGGCCTGTCCACTTGTGATGGCGTAAGGTGATGATGTCGTCACCAAGAGAAGTCGCTGTCAAGATTGAAAAGCCACAAGAGTCACCTGTGCATTGCACGAACGGATGTGAACATCAAAAGATAAGAAAAAAAACAGTAGAATTGGTTGACACAGCTTCTTGAGGATCATCTAGCGCAAAAGTAAACCATCGCACTACGGATGAGGAATGCGATCGTAGTTAGCAAGCCACTACGGCCGATCACCGAGCCAAGATGGCGAGTGAGAGAAAACAACAAGGATAGAAAAAGGAGACCATTGCTTGCGTAAGCAATAAAAACCCCAATAGGTTAGCGACTAATGACTAAGTGAGGAGGAGGGAGGTCCCTGTTGGACCTCAACTCAGCTCGTCGCTTGCCGCAATGGCGAGTGGTAACAATAAGCCAACCGCCACGACAGGCTCAACGGCAACTTGCCGTGCCGCAACAGCAGGCCAGAGTGAGGCAAGGTAGCTACCCAAACACACGCTTGACTGCGACGAGGCTCTACCAAGATGGTAGGGCCTCTTGTAAGATTCACTTCACTGCCAACAGGGAGGCAAGGCGAAGGCCACGTTGCCACCAAGGTAGGAGGGCCTATGCGAGGAGCCAAAAAGGGGGGGGGAAAGGGGGGGTAGCAGTTCGCAAACTGCTCGCAACTCAATTGCTTCCCAAATGGTGGTGGCAAGGCGCACACAACAAAACTGAACACGAGGAGCTGAGAAAGAAAAAAAATGCAAAAGGCCAGCGAGGAGGTGCCAAGTTCAAAACTTTAAAAGTCAATCACCGTAACGGCCAAGGTCACTGCCACAACAAACGATGTCGACCAAGAAACGCCATGGATGAGACAATACGCCCCCAAAACATATTGGCAAACTTGCCACTCGATGAGATGCAGGCAACACGACACAAAGGCTAGGACGGCCATCCAGATGTGACAAAACGCCCTACTCGGATGACTACACCAAGCCATTGAATTAACCAAGAACTCGTTACGGCTGCTAGGAGGCCACTTGGTGTGCCTCACCCATGAAGATAGGCAGCAAGGAAGACCTCCAAGGAGGCAAAAAGGGGAAGCAATGTGGTGCACTACATGGGTAGCATCTTAATACAATAGCGGACTGAGTCATTGTGGCATGTCACTTGAGGAAGTGACCTCTTATACTCTCTCGCCAGAATGCATACGCCTATGGTCTTGAAAGCGGTCCTAACACGTGGTCCCTATGGCGGTCCCGCCATGCACCTACCACCTTGCACACGACCGCCCAAATGCACGTGCATGCAAAGCACGATGAACACCTTTGAGAGGAGTTGCTTCACCACCAAGCAACCTCAAAGGGTCAAAGTGGTGAGGTGACCCCAACCTCACTCGACAAACATTTTGTAGACATATGAGTGCTCCAAACCCAAAAACACTCCCGAAAGCCTTGTCAAAGCAACCGCCAAGCCACATCGTGGTTTTCGCGAGCCATACGCCACCAATAAAAATTTTCAAAAGGTTGTGCATGCCCGAGTGGAATTGTGAATTCCCAACCGAGCATGAAAAGGCTCCAAAGGCCTCGTTCTTGTCCCTTCCATTCAGGGATACAGGGATTCGTTTTTTCCGCAACTGAAAAGCTGACATTCAATCTTCAACGTTTTGGGATGTTTACCATTGACCGTGGCCACAAGTCGGCTCCATTTTAAAGAGTACTCCAAGGCGGAGTGAGTCAAGAAGTTTCTTGTGAGCACGTTATAAAAAACCTTTTCAAATCACTAGCGCACCAATCGAGGGGGATTTTTAAGTGAAGCAATTCCTATACTAGTGCTAAGCTGCAATTTGATGAGGATGGTGCTACATTCGGAGCCTTATACGGAAAGCTACAAAGTTAACGATGGATTCCCGGGTCCATGTCAACTGGGACTTTCCTTCTTTACGAGTCACAGAGATTCTGGCATCCATCCCTGTAGCAACATAACGGGGTTGGAAATTACTATACTATGCTCGCATGCGCACGAGACATGCGCATACTCTAAGCTGATTCTAGCAAGAGGAGAGCTACTTCTTTCATAGAACTATAGCCACCCTAGTCAGGTAGCCCTGTACCAAAGTGGACAAGCATCATGCACCCTAAACATGAGGCCTTCATTGCATTTGTAGCCTCATGCATGGAACCAAGGCCCCTTCTACAAGCATGGACCAATCTTGTGCAAGCTTCGGCACAATTCTGATCGACGGTTCTGATGTAGCCGCTTGGCGAGATCAACGGTCATCATAACAAGGCTAGAAGGGCAACCAACCTCTTACGGAAGCTGCACCTAAACACTTGACAAAGCTTCCTCAAGGAGGAAGCTTCTCTAAACATGTTGAGGTGCTAGTAACAAACTCGGTACTATAGGAAGCTTCTCCTAAAGGAAGCTTCCCTGTTCTGGGAGAGGAGAGGGAGCTGATTTAAACTACCTGAAGGAAGCTTCTCCTCTAGGTGGTCAACATTCCAGGACCTCAGGTATAAAAGGGGGGGCTCCTTTCAGTTCAGATGTCTCTTTACGGCTATAATCGTCCAGCTATAGTTTCTCACACCGCTCCAGACTCTGACTCTGGAGCTCCAAACCAAGACTCTACTGGAGATCTTTACAAGCCCCTTATAAGTCTGGCACATACGTGCCAGCCAGGGTGGAGGACGTTGCTGGAGATCCCTCTAGGATCCTTCTAAGCCTAGCAAGTCATGCTAGCCTCCAAGGAGGTTGCCGTGACGTCCTGAAGGCCTTCCATCACTACGCCGGTGGCTGCATGGAGACCCTTGTGATGACGACCTACACGGCCTAGCAAGGCGTTACGCTCTTGTTGAAGGCCAATAGTTCTGTCAAAGCATAGTGTTGAGCCACTACGTGTTATTGTTCCTTGTAAATTCCTTGTACCTTACTTGTACTTTGAACTAAAACTTCTTCTCTGTGATTTAATTCCGTTTCTCTTTGTACACCACATGCTTGTAGGACACACAAAGATCTTGCGAGAGCAAGGGACCCCCTTGCTATATCAGAGCACGCGGTGGCTTTACCACTACAAGCTCACACAAAACAAACATCTATATCTTTATCTATGTCTATATCTATGTCTATATCTATATGTATATCCATTCCAATAGCTTTATCTATATCCACATCTATATCTATATCTATATCTATATCTATATCTATGTCTATATATTTATCTATATCTACATCTATATGTATATGTGTATTTATTCGTATATGTATATCTATACATGTTTTTGCTCATGCATCCATTTTCATTCTATTTATATCTATAGTTACATGTATAGTCTCATCTATGTTTATGTTTATTTCTATATCAATAACTATAAGTTTATGTATGTGTGTTTAACATATATGTTTATGTATACACTCATCCCACTTGTTGGTGCAAAGTTGACTCAAAATGACACAACTGGCCTTGATGTTTGGCAAGGATGGGAGGAATAACTTCTTCAAGTCTTTTATTCTCATTGCAAATGTCAATTAAAGTGGTGTTCTTGACTTTAACATGAAGCACGCTAGATCGCTTAATCATCGACGCTCACAAAAAACCTTTTCATAATGGGAAAGTAAAAATTGATCAAACACTATGGCTTATTTCTTTAGCATGTGCGTAATAGGTTGAATGGGTGGTTTAACCTGGAGTCTTTGCGCGTCTTCTTTGAAGGACACTAAGAGATTTACTAAAAGCATTGTTATGATTTGCTTCAAGTAGGAATTTTCTTCGTCATTTTGAGCTCAATTCGTTGTAGAAGATCATGATAAAACGAAATTTGTCTAGTTTCCATAATAAGTTGTATAAAAATCGGGTATGTTATGTTCAAATCTACGCAGGGGTTTTGTTTGGTTACCGCGAATAAGTGAAACCGATTATCCATCGTTGGTCAGATGGCGGTAGTGGTGATTGATGATTGGCCCATCTTTCCTTTGATGGGCATGTAACTTGCTTTTTTATGGTTGTTTCTTCCATAAACTTGCCTGGCCATGTACCTTTGCAAGGTATGTAGGCATTCTATACATGTATGCGAATCATGTTTTAAGACTTTTCATATTTATATAAAAAAATCAAGAATTTGAATTTCTAAGGGAATTTGTTATGATCTGCATCTTCACCGTCACTCAAGTGAAAAGCAACTATGGATGCTAGAGCTGCCATTGTTAAAAACCAAAAAATACCACTATGCTAACCCCAAGGTTCTAGGGTCAATTTGGATGGCGTCGCACTGACCGTGTTATCCTTAAAATCTATGCTAAGTTAACTTACGAATTTGGTTTTGCGTGTTTGACGACAGGTGTCTTACATGCAATAGCTATTGTCAAATTTTCCTCAGATGCTCTATATCATTGGTGCAATGTGGGTGAGGCTCGAGTCGTGAGCCTATGAGTAGCTGGAGGGCATCGCACGATTGTGTTATACCATCCAAAATTACCTTTAGCCACATTCTATCTTTATATTCTAAAACTTCCTCAAGTTTAATATTGAAGACTTTTCCATTGATGTGAAATTTTTTACAACTTAATTCTCAATATTCACAAAGAAAGAGGCATGTGAGTGATGCTTTGGATGATGCACGTGCGAGACTACAACTTTACCACCGAATAAACATTCTTTGGGGTGTGATAGCTGATGTTTTTTTAGGTATCAATGTAAGCCTGAGATAACCATGACTTGAATATTTACCACGCCATATCAAGCAAGTTCAAAAAATAGCGTCATATCCATTTTGATGGTCACGCTCAATTGGCGACGCAAGTCTCTGATCGAGGGAAGCAAGGGGGTGATGTCTCACCCTTGAAATTATTGAAATCGAGAAGAAAATGGCTTTTCTTGATTTGTTTTAGAAGAAAACGCTTTTCGACACATGCAAACCTTTTTCAAACCAATATTAGATTACACTCGGAAATTGACGTGTTTGTTTTTAGGATGATTCCTGTTTTGATTAATGGAAGCAAGGCCGAGCACGTTCCATTTCGAAAAATGAGTGTTTTTGGACCCTACACTTAGAAGCCTCCCAAACATTTGCAGAAAAAGGTCACAAATTGTCTACAAAGTGGTTTTTCAATTGTCTTTCATGTAGGAAGATGTGAGTATGCTTTTGTTGGATGGTATGAGGTGTTGAAATAGCGTTTTCATTTGGATATTGTGCATTGTTTTGCATTCTTGATGGATATAGCGTTAGTTAAGAGTGAAAAAGTTCCAATTTTGGATATGGTATGTATAATGATTCAAACGTTGATATGGGCAGGCTTATTGAGATTTCTTCGGATATATGGGTACTCCCACATATTCTTCACCAAAAGTCTCAGCGTACCAGGACCTTCACGATGAGAAATTCGATCAAACTTTTGGTTTTGTTCCTTACATCACGTGATGGTGTTCCCGCCGAGTCCCGCCTGAATAAAATACAAATATGTAGACATATCAAGGAAATGAACGGGCTCGATTTTTCTTTCCCTACGTGTATCCACGGCGACTGTCTCTCGCTCCATTGAAGTTGCGGACGGGTCCATCACGTGATGGAGGTCGTCACTCGCTTGACACCATCCAGCCCCATCGGCCTCGAGGCTCGATCGGTCCTAATGGCCGAGAGAAACGCCTGAGACTTGCGCTTATTTCTTGTTTCCAGATTGGAATAATGGACAAAAGTGCAGGGTCACAGAAGAAGGTTTCTGTCCAGGCCCATGCGAATTCCAGGCGAATTGGGAGGGAAGCCATCGCGATTGATGCCTGTATGGACGCTGTCCATCTAAACCGTCAAGTTTTATTAAAACTCGATTGGGCCTTTAAAGCCCATCACGTGATGTATGGAAAACACACCATTTAATGAATCTGAGTTGCACACTTGACAAAACGGCGGCCAAAGCAGGTTGGAGTGCGGCCTAAGCTTTAGCATCCAGGAACCAACCCCAAGGGGTTGCCCTTGATTGCAAGGGTGCGATCTGTGATCGTTGGCGTAGAGTATTTAAACCTACTGGACTCACTCTCTCACGTGAATGCCCGAATTTGACGCTGAATGTGATTTATTCTAAGGTGGTCAGATCGCTGTTTCATGTGGAAGGGCGTGAATCGATGTTGACCGAAAGCGAACTTACTTTGACCTCCTAGCTATAGATGTTCGTGCATCGATTCTTCGATTTCAGGATTGTTCAACTCAATGTCTGCAGTAATTGGTTTGCGGTGGGACTAGAGCCATCGATCGTCTCCGGATGGACATGGAGGGCGGCCTAGCCACAACTTCTGAACATCACTAGGACGAATACCCCGCGGACAGCAAATTCCGTGTACTATTAAGTCTCGTCGATGAGACAAACTTTGTCCAACTTCGCAAACCAGCAATTTGCACGTCAACCCAAGGGTATCTCGAGACGCAACGACACGCAGAACTAGTATACGAACGTGGCCTAATGAATAGTGTACATTGGTTGGTGATTAATAACAACCCAAGTACCGCTCCTCAGGCCTTGGATCTTTTCGCTGCAATGGGAGGCGAACAGCTGCGCGTGGGAAGCCTTCCCTATCGCCTTGCTGGCGATGACTAGTGCTACAGATTGCATTACACTACGATCGAGGGGGTTCTCATTCTACTAAGTAGAATGTTTAAGGAACAGGATCAGCGCCCTGTGGGCGGTGATCCTGTTGCCAGAACCTGCCGAGATTGCTTTCATCGTAATAGGACAAAAGCGGAAATGTGGTTGCCGCCCAGGCTTTAGATTCGGCAAGCAAGATGTTTTCGCGAATTAAATTTGGCAAATGTGATGACGCGAAGCGTGGGGGAGCCATCGTCAATTCCGTGGAATAACGAGGGTCGATGAATGTGACGGATTAACGCGGATATATTGTTAGTGCGGATGGAGTTGCGCGACGGCATCGTTACAGCGGCNATAACGTAGCACTAGTAATCGTCGTCGCCTTGTTATTCTCGGTGTAACGAGGGTGATTGAAACATCGTTAATGCTTCATGTGTCCTGACGGCTCATTCTCCGATCGCCCCAACTTTCGGCCGACCACGTGAGAAACGCCCCAATTGTAAGAAAGTACAGAAGATGTCCCCTTTCAGAAACGTTTGGCCAAGATCGCCCCTATCTGTCTATCTGTTTCCCACATGAAGAGAAGTCGAAAATATTTCATGTGTATTGGTAGCCATTATTCCCCATAAAAGAGTTGTTCCAAAATAATCTGCAACAGAAGACATTGCAAAGACCCTCTAGCGATTATGTTGGAGTGAAAATTACAATTTTTGTATTGGTGGGGTAAAACATAATTAATAAATACCTAAGTAACGGATGTAAGAAGTACTGTGAGCGCAGCCACGCACCCCGAGATAGCGAAACCCCCCCGCTGAAGAAATCCGTTCGGGCAAATGGCCCGTCAGAAGTGCGTGTCGTAAAATGCGGCGCGTAGAGGAAGCCGTACACTACTGCCAGGCACGATAATCTGGATGAAACACACACCGCAGGTCGAGAGAGTGCGCCGGCAGCTGTGAGCGCAGCCACGCACCCCGAGATAGCGAAACCCCCCCGCTGAAGAATCCGTTCGGGCAAATGGCCCGTCAGAAGTGCGTGTCGTAAAATGCGGCGCGTAGAGGAAGGCGTACACTACTGCCAGGCACGATAATCTGGATGAAACACACACCGCAGGTCGAGAGAGTGCGCCGGCAGCTGTGAGCGCAGCCACGCACCCCGAGATAGCGAAACCCCCTCGCTGAAGAAATCCGTTCGGGCAAATGGCCCGTCAGAAGTGCGTGTCGTAAAATGAGGCGCGTAGAGGAAGCCCTACACTACTGCCAGGCACGATAATCTGGATGAAACACACACCGCAGGTCGAGAGAGTGCGCCGGCAGCTGTGAGCGCAACCACGCACCCCGAGATAACGAAACCCCCCCGCTGAAGAAATCCGTTCGGGCAAATGGCCCGTCAGAAGTGCGTGTCGTAAAATGAGGCGCGTAGAGGAAGCCGTACACTACTGCCAGGCACGATAATCTGGATGAAACACACATCGCAGGTCGAGAGAGTGCGCCGGCAGCTGTGAGCGCAGCCACGCACCCAGAGATAGCGAAACCCCCCCGCTGAAGAAATCCGTTCGGGCAAATGGCCCGTCAGAAGTGCGTGTCGTAAAATGCGGCGCGTAGAGGAAGCCGTACACTACTGCCAGGCACGATAATCTGGATGAAACACACACCGCAGGTCGAGAGAGTGCGCCGGCAGCTGTGAGCGCAGCCACGCACCCCGAGATAGCGAAACCCCCCCGCTGAAGAAATCCGTTCGGGCAAATGGCCCGTCAGAAGTGCGTGTCGTAAAATGCGGCGCGTAGAGGAAGCCGTACACTACTGCCAGGCACGATAATCTGGATGAAACACACACCGCAGGTCGAGAGAGTGCGCCGGCAGCTGTGAGCGCAGCCACGCACCCCGAGATAGCGAAACCCCCCCGCTGAAGAAATCCGTTCGGGCAAATGGCCCGTCAGAAGTGCGTGTCGTAAAATGCGGCGCGTAGAGGAAGCCGTACACTACTGCCAGGCACGATAATCTGGATGAAACACACACCGCAGGTCGAGAGAGTGCGCCGGCAGCTGTGAGCGCAGCCACGCACCCCGAGATAGCGAAACCCCCCCGCTGAAGAAATCCGTTCGGGCAAATGGCCCGTCAGAAGTGCGTGTCGTAGAA
>SZWC01006092.1:68340-120018 GCA_023375785.1 Penium margaritaceum | reverse complement strand
ACTCCGCATTTGCTGCTTGCATGCGTCCAGCGCGTCCCATCGCGTCTGCATCGTCATGCACTGCCTAGGGTCCCAGTTGCATGTTGCATGGCCCTGTTTGGCAGCATAAACCATTGTGGGCACTATCTGGGTTTAGGCTGTCATAACTCCTCGCTACTATTTTTCTAGCAGATTCTGACCGCACGGCTGCGTTCGCAGCGTTGGTCTTATGGTATGGTCCAGTTTTCAGGCAAAACAGACGACGCCCGGGTTTTGGGCTGTCGGCGTCTGGCAGGCCTCACCGAGAAAACCTGCCAGCCTGAACTGAGCTATTTTCTGATTGGCTGATGAACTGAGTAACAAGCTCTACAGAGCTGGGGGGGGCCTAGAACTTGGAGGGGTCTCCCATTGTTGTTCATTCTTCATTCCTAATCAGTCACTTACAGTTTTCAGCTGCTTTCTGACGCTAACACTGGCGCGCGCATTTCTCAGTAACAAACCCAGAGCTTCCAGACTTGGACTCTAGAGCAGCAGACTGAGGGGGCAGCTTACTTAAGCAACTAGCATGGAAGCCCGCACGCTGCATCAACAACGCTGCTGCCCCAACCTGCTGCCTAGGCATTTCCTTTTTGGTATCAGAGCCAGAGCGTAGCAGCAGTAGCAGAAGACTGACGAACAGGTGCCAGGCAACGCCGGCGGACCCCCATACGCGCCAGTGCAAGGAAAATGCTGCCGGATTTTTCTTGGCAGCATTGACCCTCCTGGTGGCGGCGTCAGATTTTTCCCACGGCCATTAGGCCAGGGGAAATGCTACCGAAATTTTTTCGGCAGCACTGACCCCCACGCGTGACGCGAGGAGGTGAGCGGCAGGCGGCATCCGACACCCGTGGGCGACGGCGCACGCGGCAACGTCACCCAAGTACAGTGACTGGCACCAGCTTGCAGCAGCAGCAGCGGCAGCCGCAGGCAACGGCAGCGAGCAGTGGCAGCAACAGCCGACAGCAGCTGCGTGTAGCAGCAGCAGCAGGCTGAAGCAGTAGCCCGTAGCAACCAGCAGCAGCAGCAGCTCGCAGCAATAGCTCGCAGCAGCAGCAACAGCAGCAACGCGTAGCAGCAGCCCGCAACAGCAGTCCGCAGCAGCAGCTGGCAGCAGCCGCAACACGCAGCAGCTGCAGCAGCGCGCAGCAGTAGCCGCAGCCAGCAGCCACAGCCAGTAGCCGCAGCTAGCAGCCGCAGCAGCAGCTGCGGGCAGCAGCAGCCGCAGCCAACAGCCGCAGCCCGCAGCCGCAACAGTGAGCCGCAGCAGCAAGCTGCTGCTGGCAGCAGCCAGCCACGGTTGCTGCTGCTCGCAGCTTGCTGTAAGCGAGCAACAAGCAGCAGCTCGCTGCTGCCTATGAGCAGCTGCCCGCTGCTCGCAGCAGACAGCGGGCTGCTGTCCGCTGTGACAGAAAGAGAAAAAAAAGGAAAAAAAAACAAAAAAACCCCATCCCGCAGCCCGCAGTAGCAGCCTGCTGCTGCAGCCCGCAACAGCAGCGAGCAGCAGCTGTAGCCCGCAGCAGCTGTAGCAGCGTGCAGCAACAGTAGCAAGCCGCAGCAGCCTCAGTAGCCGTAGCAGCTTGCAGCAGCTACCGCTGCAGCTGCAACTGCAGTCAGAGCAACTGCAGCTACAGTAGCAGCCGCAGCCGCAGCAGCTGCAGCAGCAGCTACAGCCACAGCAGCAGCAGCAGCAGCAGCAGCAGCTGAAGCAGCCGCAGCAGCAGCTGCAGCAGCACCTGCATCAGCAGCAGCAGCAGCCGCAGCCGCAGCGGCAGCAACACCAACAGCCGCAGCAGCAGTAGCAGCAGCAGCAGCAGCGGCAACAGTAGCAGCTGCAGCGTCTGCAGCAGCACCATCAGCAGCAACAGCGGCGGCCCCAATGACCCCCATTGCTGACGTTAGCATCCTGCTGCTGACGTCACTGCTGACGTCACTACTGACCTCATCAACAAAGAAGAAAAAAAGGGGGGGGAGAAAGGGAAAGGGGAAAACCCAAGGGGTGGGTAGAACTCCCACCACCCCTGTTGTTATCAGCAAAGACAAAAAAAAAAAAAACAAAAACAAAACAAGGGACACCACACCATGGAAGGTAGCCCAAGTGGGGAGGGGTCCTCCTCTGTTGGGGGGACCCCTACCCCTCCTTTCTTGCAGCGCCTGCAGCAGCAACAACAGCAGCAGCAACAGTAGCAGCAGCAGCAGCAGCAGTAGCAACAGCACCAGCAACAGCAGCAGCAGCAGCAGCAGCAGCCGCCGCCGTCGTCGCTGCAGTAGCAGCAGCAGCAGCAGCAGTAGCAGCAGCAGCCACAGCAGCTGTAGCCCACTGGTGTCGTCGGCGGCAATCCTGACCCCCTTGCTGCTCTTCAGCAACAGCTCGCCGCCTTGACGCAGCAGCTTGCAGCGCTACAGCCCGTAGTCGCCCGGACTGCCACCAGTGGTCTACCGTCGTTCGTCCCTCCAGGGCACACCAACCCAGCTGTGTCTGCTGCCACGTCCTACCTGGCACAGCAGCAGACTCAGCGCCAGCGGCAGACAGTCACTTCCGTCCTTGGCCCCACTCTGGGTGCCGGCCGCAGGCAGAAGGACTTTGAGACGCCGCCGCCGCCGCTTCAGGCCGGCGAGCAGTTCCGGAGCTGGGAGCTCAGCTTCCGGATCTGGACGCAGGGTGAGGGCCTGTGGGCATACTACACCCTCTCTTACGACTCCACCCAGGCTGACCAGTTGTATGACGCTGGTCGCGCCGTCCGTGCCCTTGTCCCAGTCGCCCCTCGAGCTTCCCGCCTGGCCTTAGAGCCTTTCCTCGGCGACATCACGGCTGGCGACATCCCAAACCCTGCAGCCGCCTGGCATGTCCTCACCAGGCCCCATCGCCTGTCCAACGATGCTGAGATCAGCCGTCTGCTCCGGGAGTTCAACTCCCTGCACATGGGGGAGACCGAGACGGTCACTACCTACTGGCAGCAGGCGGAAGACATCCTCCGTCGTCTCGGCACATCTGCTCCACCCCCTCTGTCCGCGCTCCTCACCATCAAGCGCGGTGCCACTAGCGACTACGCAGACGTCTTCGTACACTACCCCGAGGACGTCCTCTCCACCATGGCAACCCAGGGCACCCTCATGCCTTGGGCATACGAGCTCTTCCTCCGCATTGAGGAAGCTCGCCAGGAGTCCCAGCTCCATCGTACGGAGGCGCTTGCATCCCCTGCCGTCGCCTCCCCTGCTGTCGCCTCCCCTGCCGTTGCCTCCGTGGCCGTCGCCTCCCCCGCCGCAACAGCCTTGTCGGGGAAGAAGAAGAAGAATTGGAGCAAGAAAGGCAAGGGTCAGCCGCAGTAGCAGCAGCAACAGTCGTCGACCGGGTCCAGCGGTGGTGGCTCGGTCTGCCACAACTGTGGTCAGCCCGGGCACGGGTGGTACACGTGCCCTCTCCCGACGGACGAGGTGTGCGTCATCGCTACCATGCGGCGCCAGCGGGAGTGCCGCCTCGCCTCTGCCGCCGTCGCCGCTGCTGGCCCGACCACTTTGACCTCGTCCAGCGGCTCTGCCACTCCGGCAGCTTCGCCTGTCCCGTAGACACCCGCGCCGCAGCAGTACTACCCGCAGCTGTCGGCGCCCCCGCTCCCTTCACCGGCGCAGCCCTCCTACTACCCGAGCTCCAGCGCCGTCACTCCGCACTCTGTCTACCCTCCCGGGCCCTCCCCCCGTGAGCGTCAGCTGGAGCAGTTCATCGCTCTCCAGCTCGGCCTGCCTCGCCCTCCTCCCCAGGGAAGTGCGAGTTGCATCACCTCCTGCTCTCTTGCCCAGCCCTGCATGACTGAGACTGAGCTGCGGTCGTGTCCCGTTTCCTTGTCTGTCTTGTCGTCGCCCGTGGTCTCCTCCGCCCCTCTCCTTGATGATGTTGCTTGGCTTGACGATTGGCAGTCCCGTTTCGCGCCTCCGTCCACCGCGTCTGCGTCCCTTGCCTGCTGCCATGTGACCGTTAGCGATCTAGCGACCCCGGTCCAGGACACTGCTGAGACTTGGATCATCGACTCCGGGGCCACGCATCACATGACGGCCTCTCGTGAGGCCTTCAGTATGCTCGGTCCCGTCGGCGATGTCTCCGGTGTCCGGACGGGCTCCGGACAGGTGTTACCTGTCCGTGGTGTTGGCGTCATTCGTTTTCGTGGTCCTGCCGGTGACATCTTTCTGAACGATGTCCTCTTTGTCCCTGGTCTCGAGCTCAGCCTCCTGTCCGTGACTGCCCTTGACCGCATGAGCATGGATGTTGTGCACTCGCGTGGTATTGGCACTGTGTCGTTGCGCCCGTCTGGTCTTTTCGTCCTGCACGCCATCGACCGTGGCAACCTGTGGCATGTTCCTCGTCTCTCCTCTTCTTCTCCTGTCTCCTCCTCGTCGGCCGCCACAGGCCATGTGCTCGTCACTAGCACGCTTTCTCCTCAGCACACCCGCCTCTTGCACCGCCGCCTCTGCCACGTCCACTCTGCCGCTGTGGACAGCATGCTTCGCACCCAGCCTGCCTCGGGCCTTGATCCGGAGACTTTCCCTCTCCCGTGCCCCACAGAGTGCATTGACTGCGCTCAGGGGAAGATGCACCGGTCCACGTACCCCTTGTCTGCCTCCCGTGCATCTGACCCTCTTGACCTTGTCCACTCGGATGTCATGGGCCCTCTCCCCACCGAGTCGGTCGGCGAGCATGGCCGCTATATCCTCACCCTCACGGACGACTACTCTCGCTATCGCTGGGTCTTCTGTGTTAGGCAGAAGAGCGATGTCACCCGGGCCATCCAGGACTGGCTTGTCCTTGCACAGCGCGCGTGTGGCCGCTCCCTTCGCCGCTTTCGCTCCGATCGCGGTGGCGAGTACATGGGTGAGGCCACGACTTTCCCCGCCTCCCGCGGGATCCACCACGAGACTTCGGCGCCCTACACACCCGCCCAGAACGGTGTCTCTGAGCGGTGGAACCGGACCATGGCCGATGCCATCCGCACCATGCGTGTTGAGTCCGGTCTCTCCGAGGGCTTCTACTTTGAAGCCATGGCCTACATGACCTGGGTCTGGAACCGGATTCCCCACGGTCCCCTTCCCCGTCAGTCCACGCCGTACCAGCATTGGTGCGGTCAGCGCGCTGACCTCCGCCCCGCTCGCGTCTGGGGTTGTGTCGCCATTGTCTGGCTGCCCGCCCCACAGCAGGGCGGCAAGCTCGCCCCCCGCGGCCGTCCCTGCACCTTCCTCGGTGTCTCTCGTGAGTCCAAGGCCTGGCGCTTCTGGGACCCCTCCCGGCACTGCATCCTCGAGTCCCGGGATGCCCTCTTCTTCGAGGACCTGTTTCCTCGCGATCTCATTTGCTCCGGCTCGTCTGTGTCTATCCCGTCACGTGGGGGAGTGGTGAGTCCGTCCTCCGTCCTACCGCGTCCGGGTGACACATTCTTCGGTCCCTCTGAGCCGGCTGCCCCAGTCGCGTCCGTTGGTCCCTTCGGGCCGGCTGCCCCAGTCGCGTCCGCTGGTCCCTCCGGGCCAGTGTCCCCAGTCGCGTCCGCTGGTCCCTCCGGGCCGGCTGCCCCAGTCGCGTCCGCTGGTCCCTCCGGGCCAGCGTCCCCAGTCGCGTCCGCTAGTCCCTCCGGGCCAGCTTCCCCAGTCGCGTCCGCTGGTCCCTCCGGGCCAGCGTCCCCAGTCGCGTCCGCTGGTCCCTCCGGGCCAGCTGCCCCAGTCGCGTCCGCTGGTCCCTTCGGGCCAGCTTCCCCAGTCGCGTTCGCTGGTCCCTCCGGGCCAGCTTCCCCAGTCGCGTCCGCTGGTCCCTCCAGGCCAGTGGCCCCAGTCGCGTCCGCTGGTCCCTCCGGGCCAGCTGCCCTAGTCGCATCTGCTGGTCCCTCCGGGGCGGCAGCCCCCGTCGTGTGCGCTGATCTCTCTGGGCCGACAGCCCCAGTCGCCTCCACTGGCCCATCAGACTCAGCACCGTCGCACGCCTTGCCACGCTATACACGTGGCCCCGGCGGCAGCCTCCGACCCATGCCGTCGGTGAGCGTGCAGACCGTCCCATTGCGCTCGGTAGCGTCTCGACCCCCTGTGGCTCCCCGTGCCTCCTCCACTCCCACGGTCGTGAGTGGGGACCCTGGCACCAAGGCCCTGGGCTTGACCACATCGGCCATCATCGCAGATCTGCACCCGGGCTCCGCATTGGGTTACGCCATGCTCCATGACGAGCATCGGCACGCTGTCGTGGCTGCCCTGGCGCGCATCCCACTTGGGGCGCGAGAGGCACACGCTCTCTCACTCCGCTCCACAGCACGCCCGGAGGACCGAGCCACCTTGCGTGAGGCACGAGCCTCTCCTGAGGCCGCACACTGGGACGCTGCCTGTGCCGATGAGCTAGCTGCTGTCCGACAGCACCACGTGTACGACCTCGTCGACCTTCCTCCAGGTCGTAAGGCCATCGGCGCCAAGTGGGTCTTTCGGCGCAAGTGGAAACCCGACGGGTCCTTGGACAAGTACAAGGCCCGCCTCACTGCAAAGGGGTTTGCCCAGGTCCCTGAGGTCGACTATGACCAGATCTTCGTCCCAGTTGGCCGGTTCTCCACCAGCCGGGCTCTCTTCAGCCTGGTTGCCCAGCATGTGTGGGAGCTGCATCAGATGGATGTGAGCAACGCCTTTCTCCATGGTTCACTGGAGGGTGAGGAGCTTTACATGGTGCAGCCACCAGGCTTCGACGATGGCACCGGGAGAGTGTGGCGACTGCGTAAGGCCCTCTATGGCCTGAAGCAGTCGCCTCGGTGCTGGAACGAGGAGATCAGCAGCACGCTCCTTCGTGGTGGGCTCCAGCGTAGCACCGCGGACCCTGCACTGTTTGTCAGTCCGCGAGGCCAGACCTTCGCTGCTGTTCTGGTGTACGTCGACGACCTCCTCGTTGCGTTGCCAGACATGGCCGCCATCCAGCGCGTCAAGGACCTGCTGCACGCCACCTACCAGATGAAGGATCTCGGGTCTGCCCGAGTCTTTCTAGGCATGGAGCTCGAGCATGATCGCTCCCAGGGCATCCTCCATGTCCATCAGGCTGCTTATGTGCAGACTCTGTCCACTCGCTTCGCCGAGGACCTGCCACTCGTGCCGAGCGCATCCTCACCCATGTCGCCCGATGGCCAGGTGAAGCTAAAGAGTCCTGACCCAGCTGTTGTGGGGGAGCCAGTTGACGTGACCACGTACCTGCGAGTCATCGGGTCACTGATGTTCCTGGCGACGACGACACGTCCAGACATCGCGTTCGCCGTCAACCTCCTGGCCCACTTTTCTCAGGAGCCGCGTTACCTCCACCACGAGGCCGCGATCCGAGTACTGCGCTATGTCGTCTCGACTCCTCAGCGAGGTCTCATGTTCCGCCGTCAACCGTCTGTTGTCGCAGTGGGCTACACCGACAGCGACTGGGCCGGCAGTCCGGACGGTAAGAGTCGCACAGGCTGGATCTTTCTGATTGGCGGCACGGCTGTGTCCTGGCGCAGTGGCAAGCAGGGGTGCATTGCACGCAGCACTGCTGAGGCTGAGTACGTGGCTCTTGGATCAGGCGCGTGTGAGAGTGTGTGGTTGCGTCGTCTGTTGTCTGAGTTGCGTCAGTCCGTCCCATCCATCACGTTGCATTGTGACAATGAGAGTGCCATGGCCATCGCCGACAATGACGGCGTGCATCACACACGCACAAAGCACATCAACGTTGAGTATCACTATGTGCGTTCATTGTTGCATGACGGCAGCATCNTGAGAGTGTGTGGTTGCGTCGTCTGTTGTCCGAGTTGCGTCAGTCTGTCCCATCCATCACGTTGCATTGTGACAATGAGAGTGCCATGGCCATCGCCGACAATGACGGCGTGCATCACACACGCACAAAGCACATCAACGTTGAGTATCACTATGTGCGTTCATTGTTGCATGACGGCAGCATCAGCATCGTGTGGGTTCAGACAGCACGGCAGTTGGCTGACTTCCTGACCAAGGCACTGAAGCGCGACTCGTTCAAGAAGGCTGTGAGTTCGGTCGGCGTACGTCCTTGAGTGGCTCTCTCCTTATCTCTGCCTGCGTCTCTGCATGCCCTGGGGGAGTCTGGATGTTGACCGTGTCCCTGTCCGCCCATGTGCACTACGCCTGTGAGTCATGGGGGAGTGTTGGTCTTTTCGAATCTCTCATTGTGCTCTGTTGTATCCTCCCGGCTTGTGTACATCGGCGTGCAGATGACTGACGGCGAGACTCGACGCTGATGGATTGTCGTCCGGTGGAGCCGACACACGCTGAGGTCTTCTCGCAGTTCGCTGGAGCCTCCTCTCTCCGGCGACGCGCTCAGCTCCATCGGCAGGCCTCCTCTGCGGTCATTGACACCGCAGTTGCTGCTTTCATGCGTCCAGCGCGTCCCATCGCGTCTGCATCGTCATGCACTGCCTAGGGTCCCAGTTGCATGTTGCATGGCCTTGTTTGGCAGCATAAACCATTGTGGGCACTATCTGGGTTTAGGCTGCCATAACTCCTCGCTACTATTTTTCTAGTAGATTCTGACCGCACGGCTGCGTTCGCAGCGTCGGTATTATGGTATGGTCCAGTTTTCAGGCAAAACGGACGACACCCGGGTTTTGGGCTGTCGGCTGCCTGGCAGGCCTCACCAAGAAAACCTGCCAGCCTGAACTGAGCTATTTTCTGATTGGCTGATGAACTGAGTAACAAGCTCTACAGAGCTGGGGGGGGGCTAGAACTTGGAGGGGTCTCCCATTGTTGTTCATTCTTCATTCCTAATCAGTCACTTACAGTTTTCAGCTGCTTTCTGACGCTAACACTGGCGCGCGCATTTCTGAGTAACAAACCCAGAGCTTCCAGACTTAGACTCTAGAGCAGCAGACTGAGGGGGCAGCTGACTTAAGCAACTAGCGTGGAAGCCCGCACGCTGCATCAACAACGCTGCTGCCCCAACCTGCTGCCTAGGCATTTCCTTTTACACCCACTACAGACCATGAAGCCGAGAAACCATGGGAAAATTAATCAGATCGAATCCATAGTAATGTAGGGCTTGCCAAGGGCTACTCCAAACATTTAATGGAACGTCGACCTGGTTGAAATTGACCTTGATTCCGCCCGCCGCACCTGGAACACTATAGGTTCACACACCCACCTTGGAGCATGAAGCCAAGGAACCACATGGATATTAATCAAAGCGCATTCATATTGTAGTAGGACTTGCCCAAGGCTACTACCAGTACGATATGTCCATGTGGTTCCAACTGACCCTCATTCCGCCCGCTGCACCAAGAACACCGTGGGAGCGCACACCCACGCCGAAGCATGAAGCTAAGAAACCACAAGGAGTTTAATTGAAGCAAATCCAAAGTGTAGTAGGCCTTGCCAAGCACTACTAGAAACATTTTACGACACGTCGATCTGGTTTTAAATGACCTTGATCATTCGCAACACCGAAAACACTATGGGTGCATACACCCACTCTAGAGCATGAAGCTTAGAAACCAAAGGGAAATTAATGGATGCATATCCACAGTGTAGTTTGGCTTGCCAAGGGCTACTAGAAACATTTCACGACAAATCGATATGGTTCCAATTGACACTAATTCCGCCTGTCAAATCGGGAACACCTTGTGCGCACACCCACCCCATAGCTTGGGGTGAAGAAACCACACAGAAATCAATCAAATAAAGTCTACAGTGTTGTAGTTTTTCCCAAGGGCTACTCAAAATGTTTGATGGCACGTCAATCTTGTTCTAATTGACCCTAGTTCCGCCTGTTACACTGGGAAAACCATGGGTGCGTACACCCACTTCGAAGCATGAAGCCAAGAAACCGTAAAGAAATCAATCAAAGTGAATCCATAGTGTAGTTGGGCTTACAGGGGGTTACTAGAAACATTTTACGGCACGTTGATCTGGTTCTGATTCACCCTAATTCCGCACGCCGCATTGGGAACACCGTGGGTGCACACACCCATGCCAGAGCATGAGGCTAAGAAACCATAGGGAAAACAATAGAAGAGAATCAACAATGCAATAGAGCTTGCCAAGGGCTATTGGAAACATTTTACGGCATTTCGATCTTGATCTCAGTGACCCTCATTTCGTCCACTACACCGGGAACACCGTGGGTGCGCACACCCACCCTAGAGCCAGAAGCTGAGAAACCTCAAGGAAATTAATCAAAGAGAATCCATAGTTTAGTACGGCTTGCCAAGGGCTATTGGAAACACTTAACACCACGTCGATCATGTTCTGGTTCACCTTAATTATTCTCGCCACATCAAGAACACTACGGATTCGTACACCCACCCCAAAGCATGAAACTAAAAGCCACGTGGAAATTGATGAATGCAAATCCACAATGTATTAAGGCTTGCTAAGGGTTACTTAAGACATTTTACGGCCCGCCAATCTGGTTCCGATCGACCTTGATTCCGCGCGCCACATCGGGAACACCGTGGGTGCGCACACCAACCCCGGAGCATGAATTAAACAAACAACAAATAAATTAATCCAAGCCAACCACAGCAGATAAGGACTTGCTAAGGGCTACTAGAAATAATTTATGGCACGTCGATCTGGTTCCAATTGCCCCTGTTTTTGTCTACCACACTGGAACACCGTGGGTGCGCACACACACCCCAAAGCATGAAGCTAAGAATCTACAGGTAAAATACTCAAAGAAAATCCATGGTGTAGTAGGGATTGCTAAGAACTACGGAAAGATTTTACGGCACATTGATCTGGTTCCAATTGACCCTGACTCCACCCGCCGCACCTGGAACACCGTGGATGCCTCCACCCACGCCAGAGCATGGAACTAAGAAAATACAGGGAAGTTAATCAAAGCAAATCCATGGTGTAGTAGTGCTGGCCAAGTGCTACTTGAAACATTTTACAACACGTCAATCTTGTCCTGATTGACTAAAACTCAGCCCCCCACATTGGGAACACTATGGGTGCGCACACCCACTCCAGAGCATGAAGCTAAGAAACCACAAAAAAAATTAATCAAAGTGAATCCACAGTGTAGAATTGCTTTCTAACGGCTACTAGAAACATTTTACTACACGCCAATCTGGTTTTGATTGACCCTCGTTCCGCCCGCCGCACGGGGAACACCGTAGATGCGCACACCCTCTATGGAGCATGAAGCTAAAAAACTACAGGGATATTAATCAAAGCAAATACAAAGTGTAGTGTGGCTTGCCAAGGGCTACTGGAAACATTTCACGGCATGTCAATCTGGATGTCATTGATCCTCATTCCGCCAGCCTCACCAGGAATACAGTGGTGTGCACACCCACCTTGGAGAATGAAGTTAAAAAGCCACAGGAAAATCAATCAAAGTGAATCCACAGTGTAGCAAGGCTTTCCATGGGCTATTAGAAACATTTTACGGCACAACGATCTGGTTCTGATTGACCTTGATTATGCCTGTCGCATCGGGGACACCATGGGTGCGCAGATCCACCCCACAGCATGAAACTAAGAAACCACAGAAAGAATGAATGAATCGAATCTAAATTGTATTAAAGCTTGCTAAAGGCTACTGGAAACATTTTACAACACGTCGATTTGGTTCTGATTGACTCTGATTCCGCACGTCGCACCGGGAACACCGTGGGTACGCACCCCCACCTTAGAGCATGCAGCTAAGAAACCACAGTGAAATTAATCGAAACGAACCACAGTGTAGTAGGGCTTGCCAAGGGCTATCAGTAACATTTCACGACATGTCCATCTGGTTCTGGTTGACCCTATCTGTGCCCGCCGTACCAAGAACACTGTGGGTGTGCACACCCACCCCTAAGCATGAAGCTAAGAATCCCTAGGGAAATTAATCAAAACAAATCCATGGTGTAGTAGGGCTTGCCAAGGGCTACTGGAAACATTTCATGGCACATCATTCTGGTTCTAATTCAACCTGATTTTGCCCGCCACACGAAGAACACCGTGGGTGCGCACACCCACCCTAGAGCATAAAGCTAATAAACCATGTGGAAATTAATCAAAGCAAATCCACAATGTTGTACGTCTTGCCAAGGGCTACTGGAAACAATTTACGACACATCGATGTGGTTCCGATTGACCCTCATTCCGCCTGCTAAACCAGGAACATCGTGGATGCATACACCCATCCCGCAGTATGAAGCTAAGAAACCACAGGGATTTCTTTTTTGAAGCAAATCCATAGTGTAGTAACACTTTCCGAGCGCTATTCGAAACATTTTACAACACATCAATCTGGTTCGATTGACCCTGATTCCGCCCGTCGCAACGGGATCACCGTGGGTGTGCACACCCAATTTGGAGCATGAAGCTAAGAGAGCATACGGAAATAAATGAAAACAAATCCATAGTGTAGTAGGGCTTGCCAAGGGCTACTGGAAACATTTTGTATCACGTCGATCTAGTTTTGATTGACCCTGATTCCGCCCGTCGTATCGGGAATACCGAGGTTGTGCACACCCACCTTGGAGCATGAAGCTAAGAAACCATAAGGAAGTTAACCAAAGCCAATCCACAGTGCAAAATGGCTTGCCGAGGGCTAGTGGAAAAAATGTATGGCACGTCGATCTGGTTCCGATTGACTTTGATTTCACCTGCCACACCGGGAACACCATGGGTGCGCAGAACCACCCAGGAGCATGAAGCTAAGAGACCATAGGGAAATTAATCAAAGCAAATTCACAGTGAAGTGGGGCTTGTGAAGGGCTACTGGAAAAATTTTACGACACGTCGATCTGGTTCCCGTTGACCTTGATTGCGCTGTGCCGTAAAACTCGTGACGGAAACATCGAGAAGTTTTATGAGTACTTTCACTTGTTCTTTTCCCATTTTCCAAGGAGTTTAACTATCGGAATTCCTCTAAGATAATATGCCTCTTATCATGGTATGCCATTGGCACACCGGGAAAAACAAACGTCCTCATTAGGTGTGTGACATTTTCCCACCATTCAAAACATAATGATGTTGGCCGTCTGTTTTATGTTTTCGGAAAAAAACATTTTAGACCTCTACGTTTATCTTGTATGGCCTTGGTGGGGAAGCACTCTGTATGTCCTGATCTGGAGTCGGAACTACATGGATTGTACGTTGCTGCAACATATGCTGCACGACCTTTTCTCACCGAGGGTCATGCTACGTCCTCATCGGTTTTCCACAGGTCCCCTGAGGACGGCTGGTTCATATGTCGTGCGGAAATGAGGTTTGAACTGGTCCAATGAAAAAATTAGTGTCGCAAGTCCTGACCAAGTCTTAATAGCGCGGCGCATATGCTGTAGGACCTGTTCCCGTCTCGGGTCACATAACGACGGCGTGTTGAGCCGCCGTCGTCGTTGATAATTCCTTCAGTTCCATTAAGTATGTCGTACAACAGACTGCTCGGCTAGGCTGTGATCTCTTCAATCACTAGTGCGCTGTCTAGCATTTCCGCACGTCAAGGTACGTGGGCCGCCTCTCTTGAACTCTTCCATGAGCTGATGTGAGGGAAGGAGTTTTGCATTTGACTACTCGAGGGGGTGATGCACTGTGTCTAACTGGTGGTGCTGTTCTTGGTCTTGGAACACTATCATTTTCGTCTGGGTTCTATTTGATGTCTGGTCCGACACCTTATCATTGTTGCTCGTGTTGTTATTGGACTTGGAACACTATTGTTCTAGCCTGGCTATTAGCTGCTCGTGCTGTCCACACTTTTATTGGCACACTTTTGTTCCAGCCGGGACTCTATATGATGTTCGGTCCGACACTCCTTGTTCTTATGAGATACGCGTACGGCTTTTCTTGCTGAATCCTCCATGAACCTGGCTTGGGATTCTCGTGTGTCAATATGTTTCCAAAGATTGCTGATCTTTGTTCTATCTGCCTTTTTTGTTAATCATACAGATGACGCGGCCTCGACAGGAGAACCGAGAAGAAATTCCTTCCAACGGCCTTGTGGTGTAGTACAACCTGTCGCGAACAACGAGGAAACCTTGTTCAAGGGTGAGATGGCCTGTTGACATGGCTATCATCGAGGTAAATTACATGTCTCTGAATGTTCGTTGTCACATCTGCAATGAGACAGGTCAAAATTGTACTTTCAAGGAACTTGTCAATGTGTATACCTCAAAACGACAACTTTTCCTCCAAGAACCTTTTGTGAAATGACGATACATGAGAGATAAAGCTAAGACAAGACATTTGGTGAAGGCTGGTGGAATCTGGGTTTGTACCGATGAAGATTGCAATGGTCCATCTTCCACACCCCCGCGACGCTGTGATGGTGAAGGCGGATTCCAGAACGCGGTCGGTCACATGCGTTACTACTGTCGCAGGTAAGAACAATGTTAAAATTCTCTGATGCGTCAAAGAGACCTGTGATTACAAATGTTACAAAAACTTTGTGGTTACCTATGGATATGTGTAACACTGAAGCTAAAGGTTCCTAACTTTGAAGCACTCTTTATCTGGGAGGAGGAAAATGACATTTGGATTCAAAATCCAGAATTGAAAGTGTGCCCACATTTCAAACCTAACCTTGGCGGACTGTTAGAGAAGCCATGTTGTTCACAGTGTCCTTCTGACAGGGTACGTCCCCGTGTGCCAACAACAGCTCAGATATTTGTGGAGGTGCTATGTCGGGCAAATGTCGGTGGTGGGGGCCGTGAGGGGGTTCCTGTTGCGCCTCCGAGGAGAGATGGTCCGGAGTCAGGTGAAGCCGGAATTTTTGGCCTAGAAGAACCCCTGGGAGACGACAGGGTGGGAGAAACCGGCGAAGCTTGGGGTGAGGGTGGTGATGGGGTTGGGAACACTGCAAAGACTTCAGCTACCCATCATGAACTTGCTCTTCAGCATCAGAGTGGTGTTGATGAGGCAGGTCGTGCGAATCAATTCGACCTCAATCAGCATGCTACCTCCATGAAGGTGAGCTTCCGCATTCCAAAAAGATGAAAACAGATTACAGTTTGAAGTCTCATTTGTCCTAAGAATAGAATCATTTTTTTTATTTCGCTGGAGCTTGGAGCTTGTGTCCGCTTCTACAAGAACCTGCCACCTTATGTGTTTGAAGAAATTCATCTTAGAGCCTCTTGAAACGTTGTGAAGCCCAAACGGGCGACTGTCCCAACGGGCGATCTCTACGAAATGTTTAGACTGATCTTCAACTTGACCAAGCTGGAAAATTTGTTGTTCGAATTGGTGATTCTGTTGCCATCCTGCCAGGATTTGACCATGATCTTCACAGAATTCCTGTTCCGTGCTTGCCTGTTCCAAAACCCCCACAACATTATGGAATTCCGGTGCATGTTTGGTTGTCATGGGGTGGTGGAGTGCACCGCACCTGCACCCGAAGCCTTCGGGTGAGGTTTGCCTTCATGAGAGGTGGGAAAGGATACACCTCTAGGGACCATTGAAGGAAGGTAGTTGGAGGGAAAATCCAGTTGTCCTCGTCTGAATGCCTCAAAATGATAGTCCCTATTTCTCGATCCTAGATGATGCATCTGTAAGGCCAGGTGAAAGAGTGTTCGGCTGGGGCCTACTGGAGGGGTGAAATCCTAAAGAGTTTTGTTGTTCCTGTAATAGGGGAATTGGGAAGCGTGCGAGGCACTTAACAGTTTTACAAGGGCATACATTTGAGGCTGCCCGATGGTCCCTCCCCAGAGGACCGGAAGGGTTGCAAACGTCAACAGATGTATCGCAGGTAAGGGTGTTCACCAAAAGCTGAGACTCGCGAGTCAGACTCGCGAGTCCGAGTCCACACCCAGACTCGCGAGTCCGAGTCCAGGGTCCCAGACTCGACTTGGACTCGAGAGTCCAAGAGGAGCTCTCATGAAGGTATGGAGGGGGCAAAATATTGTAGTCACAATGCTAAAATACAAGAAAAATTACTGAATGGACTCATTTCATGCATGTATATGCATGCTTGATGACATGAGGAACAAAAAATGTGAATAGGAGAGAAGAAATGGCTATTTGGTTGTCTGTTCTTCCACAGACTCATGAGTTTTTTTCACCGGACTCGCGAGTCTGAGTGCCTTGGACTCGCGAGTCCGTGGACTCGCAAGTCTCAGCCCAGACTCGCGAGTCCGAGTCTGGACCCTGACTCGGACTCGCGAGTCCGAGTCTGGGTCCAGACTCGAGAGTCTGGACTCGTGTACACCCTTAATCGCAGGTGAATATTCGTATGTGCTGTTCTTCTCGTACCGGTCACACTTGCAACCATGAGGATCATGCCTCAGCTAAGCTGGAGCTTGTGCCACTGGCCAAAAGTACGGTCATTCAAGAAGATTGACGTTCTCCACGGACTTCATCCAAGCAGGCCGAAAAACGCACGGGATGCGTACCGTCTGGCAAGACTTGTGTTTGAGAAGGATTTCCGCCTGACTACTTCTTCCCCAAAGTAAGAGTAGTGTGACTGTGGATACGCATGGAAGAAGGTGAGACATTTGGCATATGTTCCTGTTTCCTTTTCTTTTTAATCATTTGAAATCTAAATTGGGAATTTTAGGGACATGTGCAGAAGACAAAAATGATCGGATTCTTTGACACTTCACAAGAAGCTGAGCGGGTAAGTTTTGGAACAATACATGGTTTCTCACTTGTTAAAGTAATGAGGAGTAGATAAGCGATTTTGTGTGGCAGATTCTTGTCAAACACTTCATAATGGACAAGTGTCCGTGCACAATTTTTCTAGATAGCCTTGAAGATGGAGTCTTTATTTTTTCAACTTCCTCTGCATTCTCACATGCTGCCCTCATTTGGGTCATGTCGCTTGCTTGCAATGGGTCAACCTTGACTGCCATTCATGGTGCTCTTGCCTTCTTCATGAGGGCCACTTGGGATTTGAAATTTGCATGCCCAACAGTTATGTCGAAGGCAATGTAGGCTTTTGTACGTGTTGTTAATGTGGAGGGCTTGGGCATGTGCTACAATACTTGTGGGGAGATTCCAGAGAGATTTGTTTGTGACGATACAACATTGATCAATCGGCACGGAAAACAAGTTCAACAGCCATTGCACTCCTGTCCAACGTTTGGTCAAGCTGTGAGAGGCAAACCACTTCCTAAAAGACTCTTCACTAACCGGCAAGCAAGAGATTGGTTGATTTGCATCGGACATTGTAGACGCCAGAAATATTTTGTGTTTTATGTACACTTGCGACTTCTGTTGGAAATGTTGAACACTTGTGGGGCTGCAGAAGTAACGGCTCATGTCAATGATACTGAAGTCCCTCACTCAGATCCAGCAATTGAAAACAGTGCTACTATGAGTAATGCTTAAATGGTGTTCCCAAGCATTCAAGAGGACCATTGATTAAAAGAAATGTTACGTATTAAAACAACTAACTATCCTTCACCTTTTGGCAGTTCTCCACCACAAGAGAATCGTACGATGATTTCATCTACTCTCTCAGAGTCTGGGGTAGTGAATTTTGTATGATCCACGAGGAGGCAGTTGATGACCTCCATGTCTTCCTTACTACACCATCCGCGATGGAATTGTCCCGATGGAGATGCATTGTTGACCATTTGCCACTGATAGCCCAAGTGGTGGACTTGCATATTGGCCTAGATCTCATGGAGCATGGAATTGACATGTCCGAAACAAGTTGGAAGATGGCTCTTGATGTTGTGCCACGATCGACACTACACATTTTGACAACCTTGACGAACCTCTACATCAATTTCGTCATGCGGGTAAAAACGGTTACTTAATGACCATTCACTTATTATTGTTACTCCATGTGTAGTCTCTTTCTGTTACAATCTAAAAATATTTTAATGGAGTTGTCTTTTGGGCAGGATGAGGAAACTCCGATGTTGTGTGGACCAGTCCAAACCGTGGCGACATCTTGTTATCCTCGGTGGGGTTTCAAGGCGTTTCGACCGTGGTTCAGTAATCTTGAGCAGGAGGATGGGAAGAGTATTCATCCAAGGCATGATGCAAAATGTGCATCAGAAAATCCAGAGAAACTACCTCAAAATGCAACTACCAAGATCTTCACGGTGGTCTGTCTGCATTTGATAACTTCTAGTTTTCACGTTGTGAGTGGAGGAGAGTCTCCCAATGACATTTTGACAACACTATTGACAAGGTTGCAAAATGGAGCTCAACCCAAATATTTGTTCTATGGTAACTCGAACAAGTTGTATACTGACACTCTTGGAAGACAACCATCTCTTGTATGTGGCACTTGGTTCCTTTGCGACCGATTTCATTTTGGTCACAATGATACTGCAAAGAAAAAAATGCTCACTGGCATTCAGTCCCGATGTGTACAGTCACTTGGCAGGTGAATTGTTGTATGTTCTTCTTTCGCTTTCTGTTGTGATTAAAGTACACATCCAAATAACTGACGTAAATATTACACTATGTGTGTTTTTTTGTAGGTGTGCACACGCCAACCAATGAGCAAGTGAACAGATTTATCAGACGCTTTTTGCTGCAAAGTTATACCTATTCAAAGTCAATTTTCATGGAGATGACTCGGCCAGTCTTTGCATGCTGGAATCTATGAAAAAACAAGATCAAGATCTATGGCTACATTGACAAAGCAGTGCTGGAGAATGAAGTACGCCATGTCCATGATAATGCTGCTAATGAGAGGCCAATTGTCTTGTCCAACGACGAGACAAGTATTAACATAGATGTTTCTGAGCAATCGATTGCTAATGGTAGTGAAGGCGTTTTGCAACAACTTGGAAGAATGGCAGGTGGTGCTGTACGTTTCTAAAAAAACAGTCCTTTTCATCCCATCTTTGTTTACGATGATTCAGCACATAACGAGTGAATTGTTTGTCTTGTACAGAATGATCTCCATACATTGTCAATTATACTACATGTCGAATACATTTCAAGAACATATGTACAATCTAAGGATAAGTACTCCCATATTCTAACAACAATCTAGAATGGTCAGTGATAGTAAACCATGACAAGGAAACTGTGATGCACGTTACCAAAAACCCCATATCTTCACGTTGTAATAATACAATTTAGCCCCTAAAATGTTCTACAACAATGCGGGTAAAGCTACTTCTATGTTAATATCTCTTACAAAACCATCGTTATGTTTTACATGTACCAACAAGCATCATCACCATTCTCTTCACATATCATACTCTACACCTAAAGAATGATACGCTGGGTGGTAACTGATAGCATGATGAGCAAACTGTGATAGATGTTACGATCATCCCACATTGTCACATTGCAAATAAACAAAATGGGGAGATATGTCTGTTGTAACAGTATTTCTTACGAACACAATGACTTGTTTTACATACACTGGCGACAATCATCATCATCATCTTGATGAACAATGGTTTGCACCAAGAAACATCTTTCTACAAGCTGATTGTGAGGTTGATTCTTTCATCTCTGTGTGCTATACGTTGTCTAGTTGCAAGTGGAAAATGATAATATCATGTACATGCTAATTAATCATGTCTAGGAGTTTTCCAAATGTATATACCACTGTCATTTCTAAAATTCTTCCAAATAGATTTGGATCCATTTATCATCTTCAATGGAGAAACAATGGACAGTTATTCCTCAAAGAGCAGTGGTGTTTTCCTCTTCATAGACACTTTCCTAAAAACCCCTTACAAACACATGGAGATGATGATTTTCGTAGGCATATAGGTCAAACAAGTTGCTATGCCTCACTTCCCCAAGACTTGTTGCCATTTGCGTTGATTCCGTGTCTGGATTGGAGAATACATGTCACTCACATCCACTCCCCTACTGTTCTTCTGCTTCTTTTGATTTGCACAAAATGATCACATCGGAAAAAGCTCATGTTAACAAAAGTTATAACTTGTTTAAGAAGCCAAATTCTCATTTCCACCTTTCACTTACCACGCTTATCACCAACAGACAAGTCTGCATCCTCCATTTCTGTTGCACGTACACCTTTCTCTAGAGAGTGAGCAGCTCCCTTCAATGCTTCAGTGTAGTTATGCAAAATAGTCTAGATCCATTCAGAATTTATTCATCAACATTATGCAAGTAATACATTTTGCTCTTCACTTAGCTGCGTACCTGAGTTGTTTGCTTCTGTGGCTTAAAGATTTTGATCCATTGTTCCAAATGTACATCATCTGTACGACAGAAGCGCGATGAAACAACGTTTAATGATTTGCACTGTTTCAACTTGACACCAGACAACACTATTTCTTTCGTGACTTACTTCCAGTGGCGATGTTTCTCCCTCGTGCGATGAGTTTTCTCACATTTCTGATCATCACCTTCCTGTGATTGTACCAGTTTTCGAACGCCTCCTCAGAATCTTCAGTATATACTTGAAGTTTTTTAGCAACAACTTTTGCACTCCGTGCTTTGTCAGATGATGGCGCATTTGGGAGAGTACCCGCTCCTAGATTGTTGCACAGGTATTCAAACAGTGTCTCAAGAACGTTGTAGCATGTAGTGTAATTTTCAGACTGGATCAGGGCATGCAAAAGATCAAGAAAGTAAATAAGAAATCAGAAAGATCGACAAAGCTCGTCATGGGAGAAAAATCACCGCCCAATGAATGCCAACGCTTACACACCTCCATAGTTGTCCCTTGAGGTGCAATCCCCAACGTTCCATTAAGTGCTTCTTGGTTGGTTGCCATTGTGCTACAACCAAAATTTCTAGATTCATTCATGACTCCTTGAGTGAGCCATGGCAGAAAACTAGGTTTGGCGGCACCGCTGTGTACCAGAATTGCCAAGTGCTGACACCGGAGGAGGGATAGTGCCGCCAAAGTCATCGGCAGCATTGTGGAAACCAGGAAAGCATGCTCCATTAGCAGTACCGAAGGCAGCGTTAACAAAAGGTGCAGCAGGTGCTCTGAAGGGTGCTTCATTGCCGGCTACAGCAGCAGTGCTTGGTTCGGCAACTCATTGTGCAGTATCGCACGTTCCAGGACATGAGAAGGTAACATTTGTGGAACAAGCGGTTACGTCCGTAGCATCGACAGGGCTGGGAGCACTCACAGAAAAAATCCATGACCTTCACTTTTCCCGTGGGACGCAACTCTCAAAGCTGCCAGACTAATTACAACAGCGTCTACTCCACCACGCTAGGACAGCTGGACAGGAACATCACCGACCAGTCCAACACAAGTTCTTGAAGCAAGAGCTTCTTTGGTTGGGGTAAAGAAAGAAGGAGAATCACAGAGTGACACACCCGCATGTGCTCGTACACGTGGGAACTGACCAACACTATCAGGTTCAGCGGAGGACACATCCACATAAATAGCTGATGCAGTGGCGGTAGGCCTAGTAGCACCTGTGCACACAGGAGCTAAAGGGACAACAGAGCCAGGTGCTACAAGGTCTCTGGCAACAATGGAGACAGGCACTACAGGGCCCATCTTCGCAGCATTTATGACTAGTTACCCCTAGAAAATACACAGTACTTACTGTGTACATTAAGTGTGCATAAGTATAGGAAGGTGGTAGGAAACTTCACTTGGTCATGGAGAAAGACTTTCACAGTCCTGTACAGAAAAAATCTACAAGATATCATGGTCTTCTGAAATTTTGTGAAGGTTCAAGGAAGTTTCATTGAAGAATGATGAATACATAAAATTTCCTATAGAGTGTATTAGTACGTGTGAAACGATTGTCATAATTCTTACTGTAAGACGGAAATGGCCATGTTTTTCATTTTAGTACGAAACCTAAAACACTACCAAAGTTGCAAGTCTTTTTTGGACAACTTCATATGCAAATGCTGATTTTCTGGAACCCATTTCACACGTTCTCTCACAGCAGTCAAGATGTTGCAAGATCGAGCGCAACATTCCAGATGCGCCTGTTTCGCTGTCAATGTCAATATGATCGGGAGCTGTTAATTCCACGACACAACTGTAAGATGTAACTGTCCACATAGTTCTGTTTCTCTGTTTTCCACATCACACGGTCGATACTTGGATCAGTCCATGCTCTTTCCCCATCGAGGCTCACGCGTTGAATCTCTTAGATGCCGACAGAATCGGAAAAAACTACAGATGGTATTTGTCTAGTTTTACAAAAAGAGAAGTAGGCACAACATTTTTTACGAATTGATAAATCGACCTCGGAAATGAGAGAATTCCGTCAATTATGAAAACCCGGAAACAGGGCATACCCCTCGAACACCGACAAGAAAAGTTGAGAAGATGCGTTCAATTCTAATGGTTGGGTGTCTTCGTCAGCGCAGACCCCTCGAACACCCCATATATATGACGCGTTGAACTCCAATGTTCGTGTAGGGAAACAATTGTCGCCCAGAGAGAATATCCCGAAGGCGGACACTAAATGAAACGTGCGTGAACAGTTGATCACGCATACCTAAAGTTTTTCAAGCATGAATACAGGACCTTGATTGATGAGTGTCTACGGCAATCCAGGCGGTGTTCACCAGTGAACATCTTTCGCGCTTGTTTCATACTTTGCTATGTTCATCGACCAATACATTCATCCAATACACTTTCGGCGCCCGCGGGGGGGGGGGGGGGGAATAGGAGAAAGTGTATTGGTTGAATGCATCAGAAGGTGTATTGGGGGGCTGACTGTGGAAGTTCACAAATGTATATCGAAGAGATAAACTGTGAACAAACAGAACTTTTTTACGTGCATTTGTGGACATTTATAATGTTCCATCGATTACAACTCTTGATTCACTCGATAATAACAGGGGGCAGTGGGTGGGGGGTCGGGTAGTAAACCTTGTGGGGTCCTCATTGACGAATTAAAACTTCATTCATCAGTGTAATCGCATCGATGCACAAAACGTCGTCGCCGTTGGAATTGACATTGTTCACCGGTGAACATTTTTTTGGCGATTCCAATACTTCGCGATGTCCATCATCAGATACACTCGCCATATACAATTCGTACCTCGGGAGGGAGGGGGGGGGTAGGATAGGACACGAGACCCAACCGTGGACGATCGGACCTGCCCCCCCCCTCCCAGAGGTAAAAGTGTATTGGACGAAGGAACTGGGAGGTGTATTGGGGAGGTGGAGATTGAAATACACAAATGTACATAATCGCGAGAACAATCGAAGAACCTTCACATAACCAAAGTCTTCTTTGTACATTTGTGTATGGTTCACCATACCCACCACATACATGACCCGATACACACCCCTAATACACTTTACGCAATCGGGGGGGGGGGCTGTGGGAAGCAAGGAACTGGCATTCAGGTATTATGAATGCGTAGACTGGACCTTTTCGTATTTTGCTTCCGAAACACTGTCCAAACATTCCTAAGACGACTTTGGACAGAGAATATGCCATTCGGGAAACTCTTAGATGACCTATATTGAATGTCCTTTCCAATCTAAAGTTTTAGTCCGTACTCCATATGGTTTCTCATTCATATTTCTTAAATATGATTATGTAAATCGAAATACAAGGGAACATACGTACAAGGGAAGGCAAACTACTTTCCTAGAAACTTCACATGAGAGCGTAGCAGAATACACACATTGAACAGTGTATAAAAATCAACTGATTAACCATACCTCCTTCGCAGGGCCAGCAGAGGAAGCAACTACGAGACGTGCAGCTACTGCAGAAGCAAGGGCGGTAGGTACCAGGAGCAGCAGGGCCTCTAAGGGCAGTAGAGGCAATGGCTACAGAGACGGAAGGTGCAGGGGTAAGGGCTGAAGCAGTAGCAGACGCAGGTGCAGAAGCAGTAGCAGTGACAGGAGGAGCAGTTGCAGCGGTGGCTACAGCGCGGTCCACAGCTACTGAACCGTCAACAGCAACATCGCGCACATTTATTGCTGCGTTTGTAGCATCTGCTTGCAAGAAAAGAAGATAATTTTAAAGAGTAGTTCACAAGAGAAGGAAGTTGTGTGCACTAAAAAACCAACCTGAATACTTGGTTGTCTTCTCCATCAACTCCCCCGCCGGTTCCATCCAATTTTGCCTGCTACGTTTTCCGTCATTTCAAGCCCAAATCTTTTGGAGAAAGAAAGAGCAAGGTTTTTTAAGAGCAAAAGCATTCTTACTCATTGAAACCATTTTGAAGCTTTGCCAACAACTTGAGTTCGCTGGTCTGACCGGTAGAGAGGGCGCGGATTTTTCACAACCCTCTTCCATTGTAGTGCGTCAGTTATGTGGAATTCTACAACTTTTGGTTCACCTTCCCTGAAGGGGTTCAGATTCACCCATGGCTGCTGGAAAAGATATTCCAGGTTGATTGTTAGAGCTACATGATTTTTTGGGTTCTTGCTTGCTCTCACGATTGACTGAGCATGCCACATCTTTTCGATAAACCACCACGTGGCAGGATTTGTCGTATTCAGGCGGTCAAGTCTGGTCACTAAGCCGGAATCATCGCAAGCGTCCAAGAACTCATTGAGCTTATAAACACTTTGGAACCGAGCATGACCGATGCCGAACAGAAACCCCTTGTACTCAACTTCCCACTGTTTCTTGGGAGCTCCACATTTGGAGTTGTCTGCAAAGACAAGGCATTCCATCAATTTTCCTTTTTACCCTAAGTACAAAGTACGACCATCAAAACCGCCCGACTCACCTCTCCGTGGGTCCAATAATGGCTCCAAGGGCTTCTCGGCACCCTCCGCGTTACGCCGCCTGTGAAGGAAACCTCTCCCTCTCCCCCTCGTGCCCTGAGACCAGCGGCTGCCTTGGTTCATATGATGCTCTCGTGGATCCTTAGAAACTCGCACAGCGACTGAAGCCCTCATAGAATATTCAGGCTACGCGGAATCGTTCTGAAATTGCACTATGGCGGGGACATTATGGGCAGCAACATGGGGTGTGTCGTCGAGGAAGACCGTGGATGGATTGTGGAAAAGTGGAAAATTGGTTCGAGGGAGTGATGACTCTTCAACTACCCGAACATCGCTGCCGTTAGAAATGGAACTTTTGGTACTACCTTCGTCGGTGCTCTCAGCACTACTCTTGTCGGAGATGAGATCGACATAGTTCCTACAAAGCATGACTGAAAGTGAGCATCATGAGAACAGAGACAACACGGTTTGCTGTGCGGAAACCAAACTCAAGCATTGGCGTCTCAGAATAAATGGCTAGAGATGAGGGAGTACTTGACTCACCGTGATGCAGCGCGAACGCTCTGGGACCCTGTCATTTGACATAGTCCCAAAAGGGTGTAGGACACAAGATTTCGCAGCTTCAACGATGATCACGACAGCTTGGGACTTGTCACGTGACTGTTGGTTATAGGGTCGACATTGTGTGACCAGCTTGCAGTCGTGTTGAACGTAAAAACCATGTTGGGCCTATACGATCATTTTGTGCGAGCGTGTGGGACCAACGCGATGGAATGACCTCCTTACGTTGTTTGCAACAGATCCTACCACATCATCGTGTTACCACCCAACTGATCCTTCCGTAGGACCCTTGTGAGTTCGGAACGGCCTACACAGTTGTCGCCCAGGTGGGACCAGGTAACTGATTAGAACGTGGTGGGATTGTATGCATCAAATATGGTCCTACCTTGTCTACACGACAGCGTTCTGCACAACAAATTTTGCAAGGTGATACTTCGGGTCCTACAAGATCTCTCATCGAGGTGGACCGGGCATGCGATAAGAATTTGATAGGACCTGTAAACTTGACAGGGTCCTACCCCGTTTGCATGGCGGCATTTTGCATAACAAGTTCCATACGTATCCATCAGTGAACTGCTTATGGTGTTCAACACTAGGTTTGCAATGAACATCATGCCGGTTTGTGTTGCAAATGTTATGTAGCAATTGCTTTGTGCCACCATGAAGGCAACAAGCAGATTGCGGACGACCAGTCATTCTTCGCAGGACCCGTCTCATAACTCGGGTCCAACAAGGTTGATCACCGGGCTGGACCCCCTATGCGAAATGAATTTGGGAAGACCAATGGACTTGACACGGGTCCTACCCTGTCTGCATGGCAGCATTCAACACGACGAGTTTCGTATGTATCCATCTGTGAACAAGTTGTGGTGTTCAACACTAGGTTTGGAATGAAGATCAAACTGGGTTGCATTCCATATGTATGAATTAGTTTGTGACACCATGACAATACAAGCTGTATGCGAATGTCAAGTCATACTTTGTAGGACCTGTGTGATACCTCAGGTCCTACAAGGTTGGTCACCGGGTTGGACCCGGTATGCGATAGGAATTTGGTAGGACATGTACCCTTGAGAAGGGTCCTATCTCATCTACATGGCATTTTCCAGAATGACGGGTCTCATATTTATCCATCCGTGAACGGTTAATGGTGTTCTACACTAGGTTTGCAATGAGCATCAAAGTAGTTTTTGTTGCAAATGATATGTAGCAATGAGTTTGTGACACCATGATGCAACAACCTGTCTGCGGACGTCCAGTCATACTTTGCACGACCATTGTGATAACTCAGGTCCTACAAGGTTGATCACGGGGTTGGACCTGGTATGCAATAAGAATCTGGTAGGACCCGTGGACTTGATGAGGGTCCTACCTTGTCTGCATGGTAGCGTTCGGCACGACGAATTTCATATGTATCCATCCGTGAACAACTTGCGGTGTTCAACACTACGTTTGCAATGAAGATCAAACTGGTTTGTGTTGCAAATGACATGCAGCAATTAGTTTGTGACACCATGATACAACAAGCTGTCTGCAGATGTCCACTCATACTTCACGAGACCTGTGTGATACCTTGGGTCCTCCAAGGTTGGTCACCGGGTTGGACGCGGTATGAGGTAGAAATTTGGTAAGAACCCTGAACTTGACGAGGGTCCTACCACTGTCTGCATGGCAGCATTCACCACGACGAGTTTCATATGTATCCATCCGTGAACAGCTTGTGTGTTCAACACTAGGTTTGCAATGAACATAGAAATGGTTTCTGTTGCAAATAATATGTAGTAACCACATTGTGACACCATGACGCAACAAGCAATCTACGGACGTCCAGGTATACTTTGCAGGACCTGTGTGAGAACATGTGTCCTACAAGGTTGATCACCGGGTTGGACCTGGTATGGGATAAGAATTGGGTAGGACCTGTGGACTTGACAATGGTCCTACCCCGTATGCATGGTAGCGTTCAGCAAGACGAGTTTGGTGTGTATCCATCTGTGAAGAGCTTGTGGTGTTCAACACTTGGTTTGCGATGAAGATCAAACTGGTTTGCATTGCAAATGATATGTAACAATCAGTTTATGACACCATGAAGGAACAAGCTGTCTGCGGACGTCCATCCATACTTTGTAGTACCTGCGTGATACCTCTGATCCTACAAGGTTGGTCACCGGGTTGGACCAGCTATGCGACAAGAATTTGGTAGGATCTGATTGTCTTACCCCATCTGCATGTTAGCGTTTAGCACGTCGAGTTTCATATGAATCAATCCGCGAACAGCTTGTGGTGTTCAACACCAAAATTGCAATGAAGTTCGAACTGGTTTGCGTTGCAAATGATATCTAGCCATTGGTTTGTGACACCATGACGCAACAAGCTGTCTGCGGGTGTCAAGTCATACTTTGCAGGACTTGTGTAATACGCAGGTTCCTACAGGGTTGGACAACGGGTTGGACCCGGGATACGATTAGAATTTGGTAGGACCTGTGGACTTGGTAAGGGTCCCACCCCGTTTGCATGGCAGCATTCAGCACGACGAGTTTTGTATGTATCCATCCGTGAACAGCTTGTGGTGTTCAACACTAGGTTTGCAATGAACATCGAATTGGTCTGTGTTGCAAATGATATGTAGCAGCCAGTTTGTGACACCATGATGCAACAAGCACGTGTGGACGTCTAGTCATACTTCGCAGGACCTGTGTGATAAAAAGGGTCCTACAGGGTTGGTCACCGGGTTTGACCCGGTGTGCGATAAGAATTTGATAGGACCTTTGGACTTGACAACGGTCCTACCCATTCTGCATGGCAGCGTTCAGCACGACAAGTTTTGTATGTATCCATCCATGAACAGTTTGTGTGTTTAACACATGGTTTGCAATGAACATCGAATTGGTTTGTGTTGCAAATGATACCTGTAGCAATTACTTTGTCACACCATGACGCAACAAGCTGTCTGCGGACGTCTAGTCATACTTTGCATGACCTGTGTGAGACGGGCGGTCCTACAAGGTTGGAAACCAGGTTTGACCCAGTATGCGTTAAGAATTTTTGTGGGACCTGCAGACTTGAAGAGGGTCCTACCCCGTCTGCATGGTGATGTTCGGCAGGGCAAGTTTCATAGGTATCCATCCATGAACAGCTTGTGGTGTTTAACACTAGGTTTGCTATGAACTTCGAACTGGTTTGTGTTGCAAATGATAGGTAGGAATTACTCTGTGCCACCATGACGCAACAAGCAGAGTGCGGATGTCCAGTAATACCTCGCAGGACCCGTGTGATACGTCGGGTTCCACAAGGTTGATCAACGGGTTGATCCCATAGGACCAGCGTGACCGCTTCAGGTTCGACACGTCGACGTCCCGGTGGGACCTGTTTAGTAATGAAGTCGTAGTAGGACCTTCTTCTGACTTAGTAGGACCTGAGGCATGGTTCGCAAAACCTGCAAATCATCACATAGGTTTGCGGTGAAAACCAGCCGTTATTCGAGGCTACGAAAGGACCTCCCATGGTGGAATCAACGGGAGCTGAAGAAAGCTGGGTTCATCTGTTTTGGGCTTGGATCTGCCATTGGTTCAACGATTAAACTACTGTGTATTTGCAATGATATTGCAGCAATCTACAAAGGGAACCCAAGGCGCCTTTGTTTTCAGTATTGTGAAACGCCTTAGCCAGTTATGTCATTCCATAACGTACTTGAGACTGTGTCCAGATTTCATGTTGTTTGTGAGGTAAACCTGAGTTATTTGGCTGTCAGACCCTGCAAAATCTACATTTTTTCATGGACAATTCGTTTCGTTGGCTTGCCTACAAATGGCGTGGTCTCACCCCATTTCAGATTTTTTATTTTTTTTTAATAATTCTATTCTTGCTGCTAGAGTCCAGAAAACAACTACTGTATCCAGTGCAGCGCACTTGCACCTGTCTGACTTTATCGCGATCTTGGCAAATCAACCTCATAGCACGATCCATGACAGAACAGGGGGCCCCTTTCTGTCTCGTAGCGGAGATCCCCGACTTACAGACCGTCTCGTGTTTTTGCTAGATGGGCAAACTTGTTTGAGGCGATGACCTGGCCAGTCGCCACTATGTTATGCGATAATGTAGACATGAGGGAATGGCGAGCGCCTAACCTGACTTGTTCCCCATCGTAACGGTGACGGTCAGCAATGACCACATGATTAATCTGCCAGTAAATCGCGTCAGAGCCAAACTCCGACCTGACGTGAAACTTTCCCCTCGTACGCCGCCCTAACGGTGACCTTTTGAGGGCCCATGTGTCTTGGAAACATAAAACTGAAAACTTAAACTCGAAATAGGTCAGCACCGGCACATAGCCTTTTAAAACACAGGACAAACAGATCCTGCAATGGAACCATCGTCAAAGTTCAAGTCCGAGCACCATCGGCGAAAGATAAACAACCTGTTCAATACTTTAGGAAACGAGGATGGCCAGACTTGCCTTGGCGTCAAAACCGGCCGTCCAGCCGTTCAGCTTGGCCTGTAACTTTGAACACTTTTGCCAGGTTTGAGTCTCCGGTCGACGAGGAATCAGATAGGATCGAACACTAGTAGCATTCGGTGACATATCACCTCTCAGAAGAATAGCGAGGAAAACATGATTATCTTGTCAATTTATCCCTGCTAGATTTGTTTTTCCCATGGCAGTCAGCGACCGGGACAATGGGAGAGACCTTAGCACACGTAAACCCAAGAGTTGGGTTTGTTTTGCCCCTGGTTGTAACTGACACACCAGGTCCTTATTTGCAGAAGGGGGTACTAGCATTGGATCTTCCATCATAACTTACACTGTAACAGAAAAATTGCTTCACAAGAATTACTTGGTGCGCTCAATAGGTGAGTCATCTCATTTATCCACAAGCTAGAGAAAAGTTCTTATAATGACGGACAAGAAGCGGCTGCCATGTTTGTTCCTTATTGGTATTTTTCAGGATTAACTGGTTCCATTAATAGGATGATATCATTTGTTGGCCTAGCTCTCACACCATATGAGATGGACTAGTGTCCCACGGAGGAGATACCAAGTTGAGCTCAAGATCATTGGTTTGGGCAGTCTGACTATCATGTTACAAATCTGACATAAAACAACCTGGAAAGATGGAGGGGGGAAATTGATTCGACAGTCCATAAGGGGGACATAGCTGAGGACGCTGTAAAGGAGTATAAGGTAGTGCAACACATGGGCCATAACCGTGATGGACACTTTAGATATGTGCCCTGGTTTCACTCAGTCATTTTTTTTTCATTCCGTGAAAACCATATCCTTGTTGGGTCTAAAAAACAATCCGCAACCCTGCTCCACGTCTGAACATGATTTTGATGTGAAGATTGTGTAGAGTGCATATGGCATGCATGCTGTGTCTAAGTGCTGACATCAGAATTTCTCAAAAAAGAAAAAAAACATTTTCCTCGATTGAGGGGTCTTTCATTGTTTCTTGTGGGGGTTTGTGGGTGGTTTGCATAGGGGGTCCGAGACTCCAGCGAGTTCAAGGGGGACTTTCTCGCCTTTGCTACAGCAGGACCCAACAAGTTACCATGCAAAGTTTAAACCCTTAACTTCAAATGTAATTTGTGGTTGGGTTTATTTAGATTTTGTATCGTGAACCTAACGGGTTTGCGTTCGAGGAAGAAAAAATGGCTGTTTCAAAGCGGGTGTTTTTCCTTGATCATGATTGAGCAACGACCCCTTTTGCCTTTTCTTTCTTCGACACACAAAGCCCCTCTTACGATGCAGATAATTATCATTTGGATGGGCTTTGCCCGCGCAAAACATAGAAATTCCAGAAAAGGGCAAATCAATCCGAGCTCTTATATAAGCCACGCATCTACCATGACTGTCCAGCTAGGATCATGACAAAGTGATGTGCCTGTTTTAATAACACATGTCCAAGAAATTTTCAAGGATCGATCTGATTTCTTGTGTATGTCGCATTCTAAATTCATCGATGTTGACGATTGTTGCCCTTGTAGTTGCCTATGTTATATGCCAAACGATAAGTAGATTCAAGTGAACACATAAGAGTCAGAAACCAATACGTGGCTCAATAGAATAGAGGATTTGTATCCCAAAGGGGACTGAACGCAACCCAGCCAATGTATGTGCCCGTTCAGGTTCCTGCCGCTTGGGTTTTTTATGTGAATTTTTTCTTCTTGGATGAATTTGTTGCGATTGATATCTGCCAGAAGCTGGCTTCTAATGTGTGCGCTATCCATCTGGGTGGTTTGTGGTCTGTAGAATCCTACAGTTATTGAAATTTGAGACATCTCACCTGCACACACCTTTTCCAAATAGCTCAAGTATTTGCCTAGACGGCACTGAGCTGGTTTTGTTGCTTTGGCAGGCAGTTGTCACCATGAGTGTCTTCAGCTTGTCCAAGGGCATCCAAGAGAAATGCGCTTCGATTATCGACGTTTCTGCTTGACAAGGACCTCCTACAACACCAGCTCCAATTACAAAAGACAAGTGTGTCTCGGCTCAAGAGGGAGGTCTAGCATTACACGTCGCATAAATCTACCCGACCCTAAATCATAATAGGGGGGATGCGGATTGAAAAAAAGGGTTTAGTCACCATATACCCAGTTTTCGGAACAAAATTCCTCATTCCCCCACCGTCGAGTGAAAAATACCCTAAGTACCCATCTGACGCCGGGACCGCCATGCCAATAACAACAAAAAGCGAGAAAAAGGCATGTCGAGGTACCATGTCATGCGTCGTCGACACATGACATGGACCTCATCCACCAAGTTTCACAAGCCCAAAAAACCTGGGGTTTGTGTGACGTTTGTGGGGAGTTCGAAACTCCCCATACATTGCTCGGGCAGCTGCCAGGCTCCGCTACCGCAGGGCCCGGCAGGTGCCAGTTTAGAAATAGAACCCAAACCCTCCGAAATCTATCTAGAATTAGTTTTTTTAAGGTTGGTTGCTTAAACCGTATGTTTGAAAGTTAAACTTCATGCGTTGTTTTCTGCTTTTCTCCAGCCGATGCTTGATTTCCGGGGTCACCCTCATGATCGAGGACTCCGGCCGGACTCCGGACCTCGCAAGCCGTCGATCAGGCATCGGCTGATCAACGGCTGGCGAGGTGCGATCGGCGCCTGTCGTCGTCGACCGTCGATTGGCCGGATGGCCATGGTGAGCTTTTTTTGCTCGGGCATCGACGCATGCCGCGAGCAAACATGACTATGGACTGGGCTTATCAATCATTGTTGTGCCGGTGCTGGGCGGATTAGAGTCACACATTGCATTTTATGGGTGTTTGAGCTATTTGGCCCTTAAAAAAATGGAGGTCGTCGCTCAATTGCAATATCGCAAGGGAGCGATGACCCCATGATGACCGAGTGCGAAAAGTAACTTGATTCGCTCTTCACACAAATTTCTCAAAGCTATGAGCACGGTTGTCAAGTCATGCCAAACAAGGCATGGATGGGAATTAGTCCCTATCCATGATATGGAACCACAAACATATTAAATCACATGTGTGCGAGGAATATCATGCCATGTATCCACTTGAAACACACATCATGAAATGAATATGGTGTAAGTTGGCAAAACTTCCTAGTTTAATTTAGGTGCGTGTGAGAGACCAATATAACTTCTTTCAGGACTTCCTAGGTTTCATGTGAAGTGTTCAAATCACCTCATCACCTTGTAGCCATCATCCATTCAATGAGGCAAGCTTCGCATTGCGGAACGACCCGACCTACCTGTTGGTTTGTTGGTCTTTGACGTCCGTGCATATTTTCATGGATGCTCACTTGCCATCCCATTGGATCACAACAATGGTGTATGATCCACTGGTCCTTAAGCCTCATATACACTTCCATTTCTTTGGGCTCCTACGTTTCCCTGATTAAGCCTTTGTTACAAGGACCTCGTGAACTTGCGGGTAGGTCAACGGGTTGTGTCTCTACGTTCAAACGAGCACCTTGGAAATGGGTACATCACCACTTATGCATAGGTTTCTTCCATTGTAGTGTTAGTTTGATGTCTCCCCATTCCCCAACCATTGGTCGACCATTGACCACGGACATCAATGTACAGTTGTCCCTTGGCCGAATCTAGGGGCTTCAAGCGCAAGCACTCACAATAAGGCAACAACCAAATTCCATGGTTGTGAAGCAACCACACTTCCATTATGACATTGAGAGTATTAGAAAAAGTTAAAGTGTGTCAGCATGTTTTTGGAGTATGTGACCATTTCAATTACTAATTTTCCAGGTCAACGGAAAGTTTGACCATTATTCAACATGTGCTGCTACATGAACTAGCTAATTCACATTCTGTCCGGATAAAATGAACAATGATCCCACCCTTATTTCACTATTTTGAAACTATTAGCACTTTGCTACTGTTTTGTACTATTTACAAATATAATGTTCTGGTTGTTTTGTCCTTATGTATAGTTACGTTTCTCCTCTGTTTTACCTCATACAACATGTCACTGCAGTGTTGGACTCTATGGTTTAATCAAGTCTTTGATCGTGACACTTAACTTAGTCTCAGCCGTACCCCTCTACAAAGGGTTCCTGATCAAGCTCACACAAATAGAAAATGCAACCCTTGTATTAAAGCCGTGATCAGATTGAATTCAATTTGTGATTTGACTTGGAGGGATTTAGCTCAACAAACCGGCCGCGCATTGATGGGTGTTCAAACCAAGATGGCTGGGGACATTTACATTTGTCATTACCTCCCTCCTCATCATTCCCCGAGGCCTGGCATACATCGCTTGAAAGCTTGAATGACATACAAAGTGGATACAAACTACATTATGTGATGTGAAAAACATAGCTAGCTTGTGGGATGGGAAACCCCCAACCTCGTATGTTCAATGATAAGGTTTTGAAAGATGTTTTTGACCTTTTGAGAGGGGATTTAACAACCAAAGGTAGGATCCATATTCTTAAACCACCTATCCGCAGGAGGTTGGACACACGTAAAGTCATTCCAACGTGTTTTCCTGGCTGAGAAATACTATCTCAACAAGCTATCACACAATAATTGCCCATCAATTTTTGTAAATAAGCAAGAATTCAGCCAAGAGATGGACGCAATATGTTGGTGAAGCAAGTGCAGAAAGAGATGGCAACTGACAAGGACACAACCTACATAGGTGTTGTAGCATACAACAATTGACATGCGTCAGGGTTAATTTTCTGAGAACAACCCGGAAAACATTGTTATGGGCATCTCTATGTACGCTCATTGAAATGTAGCTTTCTAAAGCTAGAGTTGCATAGAAACATGAAAAGTGTAATGGGCCCACACATGCTAGGGTCAGGCACAAGGCCAGAAACCTCATGTGTAAACACATGCAAACTAAGTTAACGGCCAGTTCGCTGAGAAGAATAGAGTGACAGTTGGGGCAAACAACACATTGACAAGCTTTACATGTGTGTCACAGTCAGGATTGGATTCAATGGTGAGAACTTGGGGACTGGTAGGTGAACTCAGTCAACTACCAGGTCATCACCACGACAGCACAAGCTGGGTCATTGCCAAGGATCTGCACGAATATTGGCATGATTGAGTGGTCACAGCTAGCTATTTGAGACTCGAAATATGACAACTCTCAAACCAGCTCATCCATAACATGATGAGATACAGGCATACATGAGTGTGTAACCAACATGACAGAATTTTCAGCGACACAAGCACACATCCCAATATCAATTACCCTAAGAGACAAGAGTAGCCCCAAAAACTGAGTGGCCACTTCAGATCTCCCACATGCCAATCCATTTTTCATGAGTTTAGCCTGTTGCACGTGCGTACCCATCTAGGTGACGAATTTCACCTGATTTTGTAGAAGGTAACGCACAAAATGATGCTCAACAACAATGCATTGATGTGTGCATGGAACACACTAGAGTTTTCTGCAATGCCGAGGCCACTCAGGTCCTCAAAATGTAGAACAATGTTGAGCACGGGGTGTTAAATCTCATGGAATAAGTGTTCCAACCACACAACTTAAAAATCGCTTGTCTTGAGTGTAACATACTTTGCCTTTGAGGAGCATTGACTAATGTATCTTACCTTTTTCTATGCCATAAAACAATGTTGCCGTCTAACAAGAAGACATACCCGGTCTGACTCCTCATTTCAAGTCTCTAGACCCAGTTGCTTTCTCTCTAGCCACCAAGAACCACATAACACTACTAAAAGAAGAAGAGTCCAAGGAACAAGATGGACACCATATACTCTACCAATTACAAAGGGATATGCAAAAATTTCACCTACAGACATTTTAGTAATTGTGCAAGAGGATGCTAACAATGAAAATTCTGGGAAGGGTGGTCATAGCTAAACACATCAATGTGCCAATGTTGCATGTATACAGGATCAATGACCTTCAGGATTTCTTGTCCATTCAGTGTGATATGAGTTGAAGTTGTGGGGAAAGCAAGCAAAGATTTGGTAGATTTTTCTCGAAGGGTAATGCACTAGAAGTTTCTTGTGACCGTGATCATGTATGATCTCCATTACCAAAAGGATAACAGCGGACCCGAGTTCCTTCACACTGTGTCGAGAAATCCATGCAATGTGGTCCCAAAGTTGGTGTGATATTCTCTAGTGGTTCACATCTTTCATTTTGGGAAACATGAGACAAAGCGTGAGCTTTGTGGTCGCCTCACGCTATGTGATCAGGGATTTAGAGACATTCAGTTTGCGAAGGGAAGAAAGAAATTTTCAGTTAGTTTTTGGTACATGGACATGATCTGAACATTTATAAGGCTAGTTGTGAGCTCTCAAATTCACCAAGCCGTGCGCGATTCGGCCAACCATAGCCCAAGCTACGCTTGCCAAAGCACAGGTCTCACCCACCACACAAATGCCTAACGCCTCCATGGTGCGCACATTCCATGGCACCTTTCTTCACTTGCAAAGCGCCTTTCCCAAGGCAGAGATCCCATTACACGTGATATAGTGGTCCCCGACATTGTTTTGACTCACCTCCTCCACTTTTTGGTCGAGTTTGGTGATGGGGTGTGACAAGGTTTGAAACCTGTCTGTGGACCTTAAGCACCACTTGTCCATTTTCAACCATGTCCTGTGTATAGTGATAATTCACATCGATTTGTTTCGTCCTCCTATGCTGCGTCGGGTTGTTAGTCAACAAGATGGAGCCTGTGTCGTCCACTTGCACCACCGTAGGCTCCTGTTGCAACACGCCCAGCTCCCCAAGAAACCTGCGGAGCCACACCGCCTCCTTGACCGCCTCGCCTAGCGCAATTTACTCTACTTCCACTATGGAGGTGGCGACGCAGTCCTGCTTCCTGTTGCACCACAAAACCACTGCACCAGCGAGGAAGAACACGTATCCGGGTGTTGACTTCTGCTTGTCTACATCAACAACGTAGTTTGCATCCGTGTAGTAGACCACATGCAAGGGGTCCACCCGCCCCTCGCTGTTGAACATCAGGCGCGCGTGTCGCATCGCCTGGAAGTAGCAGAGGATGTGCCTGCCAGTGTAGTGGCCCTGGATTGGCCACGTACCTGCTCACTTGGCCCACCGCGTAGGCCAGGTCCAGTCGAGTCGCCACCATGGCGTACATCAGACTTCCCACCATGATTGGAAGGGCATCCCTGCCGTATCCTCCCGCTCTTCTTTTGTTTGCGACGCCATTGCCACACTCAGTTCACGGGTCGTGGAGACAGGACTGCAAGCTCGTTTGCATTCCTCAATGCCGTACCGCCTTTGCACCTCGGCCACGTACGTGCATCGAGCCCCTCCGACACTTCCATAAGCACCTCTTTGTCCAACTTCCTGTAAACGGAAGCCATTTGACGTCCATCTGGTGGATCTTTAGGTCTTTGGCGGTAGCGACGGCCAGCAGGGACCTGATAGAGATGAATGTGATGATCGGTGCAAATGTCTAATTGAACTCAGACCGTAGATGCTAAGAGAATCCTTTCGCCACGACCCTCGCCCTGTACTTGTCCATGCTCTTGTCTTGCTTCTGCTTCAGCTCAAGTACCCACTTTGAGCCCACCACATGAGTGTCTGTCCACCAGCAGCAATGTACCATTTTCTTCGATGGACGTGAGGTCACTATCCACCGCCTTCTTCCACTTGGCTGCATCGGACCTTGTCAGTGCATTTGCCACAGTGAGTGACTCTACATGAGCCAAACAAGACTACCTTAGTCCGGTCTAGCTTCCGATGTCAGCGTCATACTGTGGTATTTGTTTACTTTGCCGCATGCTACGATGCGGCATTTCTGGTGCTTCATCTTTGCTCTGCTGCTGTTCCTTTGGTGCAGGTCGCCCTGAAGTTGAATCCTCCTCTGGTGGAGAGCCGCTGGCCTCCAAGCTGGTCTTAGAGGCCTCGGACATCGCCGACTCTGTGTCGGAGCCCGCCACTTCGTCAGCCTGCGCAGTCACTCTCCCTGCCACACCACTCTTCTCCGTGGCCTGCCGCACAGGTGCCATTTGCCAGTTTTTGGGAGCTTGATCTCCACACTCATGTTGCACCAACCACTCTCCCTATCTTGGAGTGTGCATGGGATCAAGCAGCTCTCCCTGGCCTTGTGTCCTCTCATCAAAGGTCACGTCGCGGCTGGTGATAAGCCTTCTTGCTGCTAGGTTCCAAAGATGGTAGGTCTTGTGGGCAGATTCATAGCTCACCATAATACACTTCCGTGCTCTTGCATCTAGCTTGCCGCCTCCTTCTCCCGCCTGGAATTTTGCACATGCGGTGTAGGCAAAGACCTTCAGGTGTGAAGCATCTGGCTTCTTTCTTGACCACACCTCCTGTGGCATCATCTGTTGCTTTCCCTTTTTTGTACTGCACCTGCCAAGAGTAGCCGCAGGAGTTAGGTTGACGAGATAGCATGTTGTTCTTGCCGATTTGGCCCAGAAGCGTGGTGGAATTTTTGCGTCAAAGAGCATGCCGCGCACCATGCCGAGGATGGTCTAGTTCATGCGTTCAGCAACACCATTGCTTTGTGGTGTGTAGGGTGTCGTTGGCTAATGGTCGATGTCGCGTTGCTGCAGCCAGCCCTTGCATGCCTCGTACTCTACGTTGTCATCGCTTTGCAATACCTTGACCTTCTTTTCGGTCTGCAGCTCAACCATGGTGACAAATTCTTGGAGCTTCTCTTCGACATCTCCCTTTGTTCAGAGAAAGTATATCCACATCTTGCATCTATGGTCATTGATGAAGGTCAGGAAGAACTTGCTGCCATCATTTGATGCCGTGCGGAAGGGTCCGCACACGTCGGTGTGAATAAAGTCCAAGGCAACTTTTGCATGGCAACCATTGCGCTCAAAGCACTTTCTCTTTGTATCTTGCCTTGGAGGCAAAGTTCACACAAGTTGTCACACCCAGTTGCATCCTTCGTGCACCCCTCCATGTCGCGGACAAGCGGTTGCTACTGCATGACTTGGAGTGTGCTCTTTGCAACGTCCCAAAGCGTCTATGCCACAGCTCAACGTCTTCGTCCTTGGCAGCAGAGGGCACCTTTTGACTTGCACTTTGTACAATCTCATGAGTTGGTACCAAGACCACTGCCTCCTCCACACCTGCATGACCCTTGTCTTCCGAGCTATCTGCCATGGTTGTCTACAATACGTAGAGCCCTTCGACCAGAGGAACCACTGCTACGAGGTCTTTGTTGGTGTAGATGACCTTTATGTCTTCGTTCTTGATAATGACTATCTTCTTCTGCGTGAATACCACCTTCATGTTGTTGTCTGTGATTTTTGACACGGACAGGAGGTTTGCCGCAAAAAAGGGCATGTAGACCACGTCACGTAGCCGCAGATCCTTATCCACACCATTGAGTCTAATGCTCACCAGCTTGTCTCCCATGCTCTTTGCGTTCACAATACTATCTTTTACGCATCTGAACTCCAGTTCGGTGGGGCCGATGGAGACAAATCCAGCCTAGTCATTGCTAGAGTGATGGTAGGTGACGGAGACAAGCCCAAAGGCTCCTGGCTTGAGCAACGCCACTCCTTTTGCCGGAGGTGTCCTCTGTGCCACTGTGTTGGTGGCCTCTTTGCCACCCTTTTTGCTGCCTTTGTTCCCACTGCTCCCACCATCTTCCTTCTTTGGCAATCTGCACTATCTTTCCCAGTGCCCAGGTTTGCCTCAATTGCGGCAGTTGCCATGTCACTTGGGAGCCTTGCCGCCATTTTTGCCTTTGTCGCCACCGTTTTTGCTACCATTGTTCTGGCCAGAGGCCGACCTTTGCTCCCGCGGCCACCATAGCATGTGGCATAGGCTGAAAAGTTAGCCTCACTACAATATGGCCTCATTTTGCATGTACTCAGCCACTGCTGCATGCGTCAGATCATCCTCCTTCCAACCGCTCATGACGGTGATCATTGGGCTCCATCTCTTTGGTGGCGCCATGAGGAGGATCATGGCCTGCATGTTTTCAGCAAGGTCCCAATTCAGCTGGCAAGCCTCACCAAGGAGCTCCTCAAACTCCTGCAGGAAATCAGGGATGGACTCTTCCTCATTCACGTGCATGCTAATCAGTCGTTGTAGGATGAATAATCTATTTGCGAGGGAGGTGGATTGGTGAACATGCTTGAGCTTGGCGTGAGCATCCAAAGCCCTTGTGAACCCCTCAATGAGGGGAACGTAATCATTGGCTATAGCATTGCTGAGGAATGACGTGACAATATCATTTTGTTCTGTCCATGTCTCATGCTCCAGTGAGCCCTTCGCGGGAACCTGCTCCTCTTCCTTCAAAAGCTTGATGAAGCCGTGCACTTTCTTTGCAAGTTCAAAATGCCATCTCCAAGGTGGTAAGTCGTTCCCCTAAAACATGGGGATTCCTCCCAAAGATCCGAGACCTTGCGGCAGTGCGGTAGCACTCATGGTTGCTCCTATGGTCCGCCCTCTGGTAGCCACTGTTGAATTTGAGGACTGCCCTGCGGCACTTCCCACTGCTCCTGATGGGTCAACCATTATAGCTGCCCTTTCCTGCTCTCTGCGTCTTTGCTACATTGAGGCCGATGTAGGCTTATGTTAGCTCATGTCTGCTGCCGGTTTTAAGGTGCAGGTCCGTTGCTCACACCTCCAGCCAATATTTACCTGCACACAGAGAAGACCATTGGCACCAGCACACCCAGGGTCTTGCCTCCAAGGGGAGAGCTTGTCCTGGTTGGGACCCAAGGGTTGTGCCTCCAAGGGCGGAGCTTGTCCTTGGTCCCTCTGTGTTGAGTGCAAGCCCAATTGTTAGAGATGATGAAGAAGATGGAGCTGCTGGGGCCGATGGAGTCGACGTGCGCACCTGGAGAGAGCGTACCAAGGTTGAGCAAAGTGTGCCTTACAACTGGTCAGTGTGGGCCCATATCCCTTTTTCAACTGGGCTGAGGGAAACGGACAAGAAAACAGGGATGACACAATGGCACGTGCCGTTAGCTCCTAGCATTTCAGTTAAGAGAAGATATCACCCTCAGGATCACGGTTCCACACTGTGCAGTTCCCAAACAATCACTTGCTAGCAGCTGTGTCCACTGAACCATGGCCACTTTTGCGCAAGTTGCTAGTTAGAGACTAACTCCAGGGGCTTAGGCCAACCAGTGCCTTTTTTACATTGCTCCTTAGTTGGACAACTCTGTGAGGAGCATCTAAGGCCACATTGTATGATTACAATGGGAATGAGCCTGGTACATACAATCCTATGCCTAAAATCTAAGGTGTGTAGGTAGTAGCACTTTTGGGGGTGGCCACTCCATACCATCTCACCAGTTTGCCAATTGGCACATCCACTAACCGCCAAGTGGCACATCGTCCTAATGCAATGAGAAATGTCTAGGAAAATTCCCTTCTGCAGGAAGGTGAAAAACCTTCCTGCTCACATCAAGGCTTAATGGCATGACCTATTGTCCCTGCGTCCAACGTGTTACCCGTTGCGCTACACTATCGGTGTCTTGCTTGGATTTGCACCATGAACAAGATTTGGAGGACTTACTCCAGTGGAGCAATGCATGCCCAACCTGTCCGCTAGCTATATCAATGGCCAAGGGAGCATGAAAGAACAATGGATGGGTCTCAGTTCATCCTCACAAGCAGCATGCCACAACTCTGCATCCTAAGTCAAGAGTACCTCCTTCAATGTGCCTGGATCAGGCGTTGTGGCGAGAGAGAGAGAGCTCCGGGTGGCTAAGACACACGTTGTCAAACTTGGTCCGATCACGACAGGCTTGGCTGCAGCATTGCAAATAACCGAGAACTCTCAGGAGACCAACACGTGACCGGCAGGGCACGCCGGGTACACCTGAATATAGTCCGCCTGGACACTCAGGCCAAGGGCCTTCGTGCTTGGATCGTCACTCCAAACACTACGAGTGGAGCATTGAGGTGCCGAATTGACTGACCACTGAGTCGTGGAGGCCACTGGTCAAAGACGACCACCGAGCCTAAACCACAGCCTAGGGATCCCCAAATGCGGGCAAGATGGAGGTCAGCCCGATGGACGGACCAGTACACATTCGGTCCGGAAGAGGACCATGTGGTAGGCGGATCCAAACCCACGTCTTGTAGGAAAGACCCTTCAAGGCAGAGCATTGTGGAAGACCGCAACCAGAGTGCATGGCGCAGATTGCATCCTCCATGGTGCAGTTATAGCACTCAAAGATGCCGTTCTACTGTGGCGTAGCATGGGTAGAGGGCTGGTGAAGAAAACAGTGCTTAGCAAAGAAGGTGACCATCTTGCATAAGTACTCGCTACGGCAATCTAAGCGAAATGTGTGGAGGGTCTGAGAAGGCTAGCACTCAGCCAATACCAGCCACAAGCGAACTACCAGGGCGGCATTGCTCTTGTGGTGGAGACTGTAGACCCATCTTATCTAGGTAAAGTTATCAGTGAGTGTGCGAACTTTTTGTCCCCAATCTGAGAGAGACTTGACTGGGAGGGGACCGAGACGGTCAGAGTGGACTAACTCAAGTGGACGTAGTGCCCGAGAATTGGAGTCAGGGTAAGTGCAGCGATGCACCTTACCCTGAGTGCAAAACAGACAGTCGGTCTTGGGCGGCTTCTCAAAGGAAGCCTGGTCAAGACCGAGGGTTGGCTGAGTCCAAATTAGCTTGGACAAAGTGTCTGAAATCACATGAAAAAGGCAGCAAATACTGATGCTCTAACACTAGTGAAAACACACGTGCAAATGTGGAGGAAGGAGAGGAGGCATAGGAAGTGGAAACAGACACATGTACATGTACTAGACACATGTACCATGAAGAACAATAGTGAAGTGAGTGTTGAGATCAGTTACAGTTAAAGAGTTAGCGAAGTGCTACCCATCCAAGTACAAATAGTGAGCGGGCTAAGCTCAAGATCAGAGACAAATAGTACATAAAAAATGTACAAGTAGACATATGAACCATAAAATCGTACAACCTCAACTCTCTGCACAGGCAACCACTGACCTGACCCTGTGTGAATGGACCAAACAGACGCAACGAGACCAAGCACGACGAAGTCACTACGACGACAAGTCATGTGATGGATGGCACCACAATGAATGACCCAGTTGCCACTCAGCTCACGACCAGTCGTCGTCACTGAACAACATGCCGTAAGACACTCTGCCTCTGTTGGACATGAAGCAGAGGACTCGGGACAACAATGAACAGCACGGACCTGTAACTTGTCAAGCCAGTCAAAACTTTCACGTCCATCCTTATCACAAGCAAACTGAGCTCCCCCACAATCATCATCATGGGCAGCAGACACAGTACAACAAGCTGTCTTAGAACCACTCGACTATGACAACACACTCACACCTCCTTGAGTATGAAGCACCGGCAGCTAATTAAGTTCTGGGATGAGCCGAAGGAAGTAGTTACAATGATTTCAAGAAATCTGAGAGGGCCGCACGGTCGAATCTTGTAAAGAGCTTCATGTGGTCCAAGTGCACCCCCATCATGATGGCGTCGAGTGCCCACAGCTGCGTCCCACCACCAGTCACAACACGCGTGTAAAGGCGCATGACACGTCTCCAATAGTCTGCTACGAGCTTCGTGGGACCCTGGCAGAGGGAGTGGGACTCATACCTTGAAGCCTCCCTCGTGGTGTAGATTGTCGCAGCATGCAGCGTCAAGGCTGGCTCCCAGCCCTGGCTTGGATCTATAGCAGTCCTAGTCCTGGCCTCACTTAGAAAGGGACGAAATTTGACCGTAGTCTCCCACAACATGGGATAGAGCAGACCGTGCATCAATCTTGCTACTGTCTGGACCTGGTGAGCATCATGAATCTGGTACTAGTTGTGGTAGTAGGGCCGGCCCAAATCCCTCATCGCTATCATAACGGGTTGGATGTATCTCAAAGTCCTTTCCCTGAGGTCGCCCTCTGTGGGGAGGGTGGCCTTAGGCTCGGGAAATGGTGGACGAGGCACAGGGAGACCACTAGTGAGAGAAACACCACCAAAGGTGAACGCTTCTAAATGATGTGGCCCGCCGTGACGGCAAGAATGTGGGGGAATGAGAGGCGGGGAACCCATACGCAGCTCATGAATGCGCTATCAAGGACACCAATTTCGTCCTCATGTATGTCATCCTCCATTTCCTCCTCATCCCGAGTGTCAGCCTGTGATGAGGGGTGCTAAGGCCGCAGTATTGTATAGGACATAGACTTTTGAACATATGTCGTGGCTCCCGCACCTCCTCTTGGTATCTACTATGAGGCTCTTGAATGACCCCTCAGTAACTTCATAATCTTTTTCAACGCATCGATCTGACATTGCTACTGGCGGCGCATCTCATCTTGCGTCCGACAAAGCTGGTCGATCGCGAGTGACTGCGATCGTGGATTCATGATGCTCAAAGAGGAGAAAGAGGAGGAGTCTCCTAGCCCCTTGCCCTTCTCACAGACCGACGGCATCAATGCTGCTCAGTATAGGTCCAAACATCAATGTTATCAGAATCAAGAATCGTTGACATTTCTTGAAAAGATGAAACGCTGGCAAGAATTGACGTTTCAGAAACGCTGGCTAAATGTTGGTGCTAATATCATCACCTACGATGATGAGACCAACATGAGAGTTACCCAACTGAAGTGAAATTTTGATTGATTATGTGCCAGAGGAGGCTGAATGCGATGGCGGTGGTTTTGTGTAAAAAAAAAACCTTCAACAAAGTAAAAACCCTCATCGTTTTCTGTTTAGCCCCAAATCTGGAAAAAAATCCAGATCTAAAAGTGTTGCTTTGTTTCCTATGGAGCCCACAGGGCACATAATGAGGAGAGAGCAGATGTGATGGATAGATTTTGCAAGAGCTTTCTAACAAGCCCTTACACCCCAAAAACGGTGGTCATATGGGACAGTTGCACAATCTCACGTTCGGGGGGATGGTAGGTGCGACTTGAGTGAAGCTTCCAAGAACCCTCACAAACCCCTTCTCAACATCACATGTCCCAATGCTACTGGAGACGGTTGGGCAACCCTTGGTTGTCCAGTGGTGGTGGCATGGTGATGCAGTTTCAAGGGTGTCTCCGTTGCTTCAATCTGTTGCGGTGGGTCATCGTGGCTTTGTGGGTCCTTTAAGGACCGTGGCTTTAGCTGTTATCATCACTGCTACTGCCAGTGCTGCATCTCTGCTTCATGGCTAAGCTATGGATGCCTCACCACTCTGACACCAAGATAAAGGGCTAGGAAGCTTTCTGACCTTAATGCTATTGACGTGGCGACATAATCTAGTCAACTGGTGCACTAGCAAGCAAACAGGTGCAAGTAACATAATCTAGTCAACTGGTGCACTAGCAAGCAAACAGGTGCAAGCAACATAATCTAGTCAACTGGTGCACTAGCCAGATTCGGACTAGGGAGATGTACAAAGTCTCATAAGCTCCAATAGCTTAGAAATGGAGAGAAGAGTGAAAATTGACAAGCACACAACATAAATACCTACCGCTGTGCACAGCGGGTGATGCATGCGGGAGTATAAGTTTGCCCTAAAATCGGCCTAAAAGCTTTGTTCTGGTCGTAATTCTGTACAGAGGCATCCAAATGCAACACTGTCAGAACCTAAAGTTGCATAATCTTGAGCTGCACGTAATGACTAGTAATACACACAAGTATGACACTGAATGTTGGTGTGTGAGTCATGGCGACCTCTGGACTTGTCATCATGGCTCGCTGGTATGCTGGGACACCTGACTATTACTTTAATGGCGTTAGCACTAGTCAATGCATCCTCACGTGCTCTCCAGGGTTTTCTCGGTGACCACCTCCCGGAGTCCATTTTCTCAGCAGCACCATCCTTGCACGATCATGAACGCGTAATGTGGAGTTTCTATTCTTGCATGTGGCACTTCTTGTGGTTTTTCCTTTAGATAATGGAAGAGCCCGTACGCCTGTCATTTTCCTCTTACTGTTGTTTTGGAGTTTGTAGCCAGGTTAGCCTTCTTTCTGACCGGTTCGTTGGACTTGCGCGCCAAGTTGCACGCATGTGGTGAGACTATACATGTACACTTGTTTGTTGTTTCCTAGCTTAACTTCAACGTTTCAAACCATATCTTTGCCGCCTCTCCACCTTTCATAGTACCATTTGTCACGTTGTGTTATGTTCATCGTAATCTCTCGCACAAGATGTTACTCAGGGGATTCCTCTATTCCCTCATGGTATTAGAGCAGTAGAGAGACACAACATTTTCCTCCCAACACACCATGAAACTGTGGCACCGAAGGCATCTCGGCCGGGTTGGGTGGGACGTTCAGGTTCTGGAAACGTGGAGGCCCTGAGCTAAGGGCTCACGCGACGTACTCCTCTGTCAGAGCTGGAGGTGGAATGCTGCCCAAATGCTTTGACTGTTTCCTTTGTCGCGGCGGCCATCTTAGTGGCATGATGAAGTAGGCGTGATAGTGTCTTAGGCCGCAACAGCCTCAGCATCAGCAGCCAAGCCAGCCGTAGTGGCTGTAGCAAAAGCAGCGGCTGTATTTTCAGCCACACGCGACAGAAGCAGCAGAAACCACAATAACAACATCATAGGCTACTGCAGTAGGAGCAACAGCAGCAGCCTTGGCGATATTGCAGTAGTAGCAGCAAAAACTATAGTAGCAACAACAATAGTAGTAGCAACAACAAAAAAACGGTTGTTATAACAACAAAATTAGCGGTACAAGCAACCACAAAACCCTTTGGCGCCAGAAAAACCTGTGCCATCGACGGACCCTTCTGCATTGAGTCCACACTTTGACCTGCAACGGAATTAGTAGTGGTTACAACAGCCGCACCAACTGCAGCTGTAGCATCGGTGGAGCTTTTGTGCAAGAAGTTGCAGCGATAGCAGTAGCAACATTAGCAGCAGACATAGCAGCAAACATTTTACATGAGTAGCTAAAGGACCAGCATCGAACCAGCAAAGCAAGCAGCAGCGCCAGTAGCAGCAGGACAGCGAGAGTAGCAACAGCTCCGACAGGTGAAAGCAGTGCAACAGGCAAGAATTTGCCTCACAGCTTATGCGCCTCTTGCTTTGTCAGTCAACGCGCTCACCAACCGACAAGCCCGCCGATCGACGAGCCCGACGATCAACGAGCTTGTGGATCGACGAGCTTGTCCGGGCAGATTTGAGCTTGCTCGCCTCCAAGAAGAACGAAAGTTGGCCAATCCCTTCTTGGCACACCAACATCTGACTTGGGTGAGCTTGGATGCCCTTTTGAGGGGCTAGGTCTCTTGTTATTCTACTAGATCGTTTTTCATCTCATTTCTTCTTGTTTTTAGTTTATATTTCATTTTTCCTTTCTCTCTTGCTCCTTGGTCTAGACCCGGGCACCCAGTGTTTGTCCCGGTACCACAAGGAGACCATTTCTCGGCGACCGATTTTAGGTCTTAGCTTTTATTCTTTCTTTCTTACAGTGGAGACCCTTGTACATAGGAGTCTGGCCCCGTGCAGTGGAAGACCACCATTGTCATGACGTCAGTTGTTCTGACCCCCATGCTGTCGTCTCTGGCAGTGGCGGTACCCCACCCGAGGTGGAGTTGGCTTCCGCCACCATACTATCCCACAGTCTATGGGCCGCCTTCTTCCTCCCACAGCCCTCTATCATGGCTCCAGCTCGTAGCTCCATCCTTCTTTATGCCAATAGCTTAGTCCTTTCCCGAGCTACTACATCGTCTATACATGTTTGCTCCGGCCTCCCCATTCCCTTCTTGGCCTATGATTGTCTCCTCTTGTGTGAGTTTGATTGTTGAATAGAGTCCGTTGGGACGCATCGGATGGTGGGGCTATGTTGTTTGTGGAGTGGGTTGAGCACTGGCAGTGTCGCAACCTTCCCCATCTCCTTGCTGTGACTTCTGGTCGCACTTCATCCTCTCCTTCCCTAGCTTGTAGTTACGTACACTGTCATGTGATTGCTCCATCTTGTGCATCAACTGGCTTCTTGATCATCGATGCTGGAGCCACTCATCACATGACGTAGTCTCATACCGCATTTGTCACGTCGAGGCCTATCGATGACGTACGATCCGTCCTCACTGGCTCTAGCTAGATGTTAGCAGTTCAGGGTGTTGGTATTGTGCATTTCATTGGTCCGTTGGGTGACGTCTTCTTACCCGATGTGATCTTCGTTCCTGTGCTTGAGGTCAGCTTGCTGTCTATCACTGCCTTGGATAATCAGGACATGGAATTTGTTCTCATCTCGTGGCGTTGGCACCGTGTCATTGTAGTCTTCTGGCCATCCTGTTTTTCGTGGTCTACGTTGTGACAGATGGTATTGTGCAACCTTGTTTGCACCATCACCCGTGGTCACTACAGCAACGCATGTGCATGTTGCTCCCCTGCTTTCCCCTATACACACACGTTTGATCCATCACCGCCTATGTCATGTGCATACAATCACCGTCCATAGCATCTTGCATCATCAGCCTGTTGCTGGTCTTGACCCCGACACATTCCTTGTGCCATGCACTTCTGACTGTCTTGATTGCGTACAAGGCATGCTGCATCACCCATCCTTTCCTTCTTCTGACTCCCACATGCTACACCCCCTTGCCCTTGTCCATGCGGACGTCATGGGCCCGCTCCTGAATTAATTTCTGGAGGATGTTGGTCTATACATTTTGTGTCTTATAGATTATTTACATCGCTTTCATTGGATCTTTGCCCGTTGCGAAAAAACCGATGTTGGGCCCACAATCGATTTCTGGTTTGTCCAGGATGAGCATGCTTGCTAGCGTAAGCTGATAGCATTCTTCTCCTATCATGCTGAGGATTTCATGGGTCGCACGACTCGCTTCCTCCAGTCTCAAGGAGTGCATCTAGAGCTCTATGCTCCATATACACCACAAGAAAACGGAGTGTCTAAACGTTCAAACTGCACTCTTAATGACGATGTCTGCACCCTTCTTGTCGAGTCTGGCCTCCCTCCGTTGTTTGTCTTCGAGGCCATGTCCTACGTGACGTGTTTGGAACCATGTTCCCAACGGTTTGCTGCCTCATCATGTCACACCATTCAAGTGATGGCATGGTTGTCATGCTGACCTTCACCTCGTGTTTAGGGTAGCATCACCAACGTTTGGCTCCTTGAAGACCAACACGATGGCAACGTGTCCCCTCGAGGCCGCCTCTGCCCTTGCCTTGGTGTTTCCTCTCAGTCTAAGGCCTGGTGCTTTTAGGACTCTGTGGTCGGGGGTCGAGTCTCATTATGCTCTCTTCTTTGAGAGCACCTTCTCACACAACATTGCTCCTTCTGTTCCATCGCTTGCACCCTTCTATTGTCAAGGGAGAGGTGGTGTATGTGGAGTGTCCTATAGTAGTGGTTGCACTCTGTATCCTGCTCTATTGTTGCCTGCATCATCTCATGTTGTGTCTTCATCATCGTTAATGTCACCTCCTATTACGTCTGCATTGTTGCTAGTGTCATCTTCTCTCATGGTTTCATGATTTCCAGCATCACCCGCGTCTGTTTTGTTGCCTGTGTTCTCTCCTATTCTGCCTGTGTCATTTCCTGTCGCATTTGTATTGATGCTTCCCTCATTTCATGTTGCATCTGCATCGTCACCTGCGTCATCTCCTGTCGTGTTAGCATTGCCTTCATCATCCCTTGCCACATTTGTGTAAACTGTTGTTGTGTCGTCACTTGCATCAACGGTTTTGGTTCTATCAGTAGCGGACCCGGTCGCACCCATGCAGCCTCCCATCTTGTCGCTATTTATTTGCATGCCAGGTGGTCGTCTGAGACCTTTGCACTCTGCACCTCATTATGCCCTGCCTACCAGTCGTGCAGCTTTGGCTTGCCACGCTAGGCCTGTGCAGTCAGTCCATCCAGTTCATAGTGGTGTCGCTAAACCCACACAGCCTTATCATGTCTCTCGTCTTGATGCTCTTGGCTTGGTGACGGCTGTGGTATAGCCTAACACCATGCTTGGATACTCTCTAACTGCTGATGAGGTCCTTGGAGCCATTGCAGCAACTGGGTCTACCCGGCCTCTACCTCATCCCTTAGTCTCCACCGCACTCGTTGCAAGTGGCAGCATAACACATGTGCCTAAAGTTAACACAATGCAACAAGCCTGCTCCGCTGCACATGCAACTCTCTGGGAGCAAGCTATGCACGAGGAGCTCATTGCAATTAAGGAGCATGGGGTTTTTGAGAAGGCGAAGCTCCCGCCTGGTTGTAAGGCCATCTCAGCTTGTTGAGTACCTTGAAGGAAAGAGAGGCTTGATGGATCCATGGAATGGAACAAGGCACGTCTCATATCCAAGGGATTCTCCCAGGTCCCTGGTGTGGACTTCGTTGCCACCTCTGTCCCTGTTACAAGGCCTTGTTGAGTCAGGTGGCACAGCATGATTGGGAGCTCCACGAGATGGACGTCAACAATGCTTTCTTGCATGCTAATATCAAGGAAGAGATCCATCTATTCCAGCCTCTAGGGTTTTAGGAAGGCACACACAAGGTCATGCGCCTCCAAAAGGCCTTGTATGGCTTGAAGAAATCCCCACGTTGTTGGAACCTTCAGATCTCCTCTACCTTGGAGTGGGACGGGTATCACCATAGCATAGTGGACCTAACACTGTTCGTGAGTGCACCCTTTGCACCCTTCGTTGATGTTCTGATCTATGTGGATGACCTCTTGATTGCCTCCTTCGATCCTCAGGCTGTCCAGGCTGTGATCTCGTCTAGTCCGTGTATAGAATGAAGGATCTTGGTCTTCATGGGAATGGAGATTGAGCATGATTGGCGGTGTCGCACACTACATGTGTATCATGCTGGCTACGTCAGGACCCCGGAGGAGTATTTTGCTGACCTGTTGGCTACTGTCCCTTTTCCATGCATGCCTATGATGCCTGGTGGACAGAGGCTTCTCACATCAATAGGCTAAAATCAACTGGGGGAGCCTATAGATGTCACGACGTGATTTCCAGTCATTGCCTCCCTGATGTTGCTCAGGACCACAAGATGTGCATATGTTGCCTTTGCTGTAAACTTCTTTTTGCAATCCTCACGGCATCCATGTCAACTCCATTTGGAGTCTTCTTTGGGTGTGGTGTGATATGTTGTGTCTACCCTACGTCTTGGCCTATGCTTTTGCACGCAGTCGTCTGTTGTTGTTGACGGATACACTAAGAGTGATTAGGCCCATGATTGTGATGCGTGCAGCTGGTCTGGCTACATCTTCCTTGTCGGAGTTACAACTGCCTCATGGAAGAGTGGCAAGCAAGAATGCATTTTGGAGCTTCACTGAGGCTGAATATGTCACATTGGGGGCAGGGGCCTGCAAGAGTATCTACTTGTGCCACCTCAAGCAGCAGCTGCGCCAGCCCATCCGCTGCATCACCATCCACTTTTACAATGAGAGCACCCGTCGCAGAGCAGAGCATGATGGCATGTGTCACACGCACACGAAAGACATTAAATTGAGCATCACTTTGCATGCGAGCATATTCCACGTGAACATTTCTCTATCATGGGTATCAACATGCGGCAGTAGCATGTGGACTTCCTCATCAAAGCATTGTACAATGACAAGTTCAAGTTTGTAGTGTGCAATGTTAGGCTTCTTGCGTATGCTCCTATTGCCACCTGATTTTTACCCTACTCTTGCTGCTTCCTCTCTCTGTTAGAAATTCTTGTGTGGTCCTGTCTCCTGCCCCTTGTAGTGTGCTCTTGTTTCCATTGTTTTGTGACCCTTGCTTGCTCATGGTGACCGGTGTCTGTCAGTCATGGGGAATGTGTTAGCTACTGAGCTAACCACCTCCGGCAGAGAAGCCGCGAAACCAAAAAGCTCACAAAGGTTTTTACACCTTCTTCCTTTGCAGGTATGTGTCGTGCACCCCAAACTTGATCAGGCATACACTTCACCTTCAAGAGTACTAACGACTTAGCATTACATCTCAAGAAGAGCTCAAGTCGTCAATACGCAAGAGAGCATCAAGCAAGGGTTGATTGATCAGCATGCAAGACAAGTCATTTTATAGCTGTCTGTCCAGTCCTAGAACTCAAAAGCACATTCCTAAGAAGTGGCTTGACCCTGCCACATCACCAAGAGACTTGCGCTGTGGGCTTGACACATAAGCATCCTTGTGCCAAGGTGACTGATCAGCTGTGTTGCTTCCCAGAAGCAATGGACTTTCTTTCTTGGAAGCTTCTAAAACAACCAAGATGTGCATGGAGCCAGGATCGAGCTCATGACCT